>CAIGRB010165692.1:109235-124263 GCA_903798255.1 Fraxinus quadrangulata
GAGAGAGGTGTGAAGATGAGTTGGGAGATGGGAGTGATAAAAAATGAAAAATTAGGGTTATTAATTTGGGTTTTAATATTTTTATATTTATTAAAATATAAAATTATTACTTGATTTTTAAATAAGTAAACTTTAAATCTGATTTTTGAAAATCAATCTTTAAACACCTGATTTTTTTGTAATTTTCTCAAAAGTATATTGTAAAGCCCAATTAAAAGGTATGTATATCCAACGATAACCCATGCATGTTTGTTCATAGGGGAGGTTGGCTAGGTTTTCTTCCTTGGAATTATGTGGGAGAGACGAAAAGGGAGACAAATTTATCACCCCCTCGGCCGGACCTGAGGAGAGGCCCAAGAGGCCTCCGCCTCAGGCCCAGATTTTTTAGGGCCCATGTTCCCTCTCTCTCTCTCTCTCTCTCTCTCTCTCTCTCTCTCTCTCTCTCTCTCCTTTTTTTTAATAACCTAAAACTTCACTTACGAGAGACGATTCCAGACGACGGAAGAACAGCGCTGCCGCAGTGGAAACTGGAACTGGCACTGACGCTGCCTGGTCGTTTTTCAACTTCACCAATAAAACTTCTGCGGATTTCTTTGCTTGGGCTGCCAAACAGACTTTCAATCTTGGTGACTATTTAAGTAAGTTTATGGTATGCTAATTTCTGATTTTTTTAAAGTTAAATACGAGTTTTTTAGTTTCAAGATTCCTGGTTTGATTGTACTATTTGATTTTTGATCTGGAATTTCTTGCCCAGAATTTTCTTGGCATTTGCTTCCGTTGGGTATATAGAATGGTTTGGTTGCGATTAGTAATCTCTGAATTTCAAGAATTCTTCGGGGCATCGATTTTGAGTTTGAAACCATCTAGATTACATCATTTAATTTGTACAATCTCTCATAAAATTGCTTTTTCTCTTCAGTTCCTGTATAGTCCGGCAGTCTGGAAGGTCCGAGCAGGGCCGTAACTGTTGGCTATTGCAATTTGAATCCAATGTCAATTTCCTTAGGCCACTATTCAAAGCCTCTACCTTGATTCTTGAATATATCAGTAATCTAGAATGCTCTGTGGTGGATTGCTAATGTAGATTTATAGTTTGAAGTTATATTTGGTAATGGTGTTTAATTGAAGCTAGTGGGACTGCTGGTGGCCTTTGCAATCAAGAAATAATTGTTTTTCGATCTTGGAATTGACTTTGCAAGTGTAGAAAGCTGTTGATTATGAGAACTTTTTTGTACTTAATTTTTTGTAAGTAGTCCATTTGACAACTCGTTTGCACATTAGAATCATTATTGGTGGGGCTTATTATGATTTAAAGAAGGCATATTATATTTCAATCTTGAAATTGACTTGGGAAGTACAAAAAGCCCGTAAGTATAGGTAGAAAGCTTCTACACAGTCAACTAATTAGAATTATTTTGAGCTTCATTGTTATTGGGAAGCAATTCATTAGTTCTAGACTATCGAGTTTAATTTATGTGATAATGAATCAATGATATCTCATGTGATTGATTAATGATTAGTGATTACCTCACTGTTCAGAAGTTTAAGCACAAAGTAATCAAGCAAGAAAAATGGATGCTTAATATTTTGAATATTTTATTTTTCTTTGTTGTTTTATTGTTGAATTTAAGTTAACAAATTTAGTTCCTTAAGACTCTTATAAATGAACAAAATAGATTGTCCGCTATGATTTAGGACCCAAATTCTGAAGTTCGCTTCTGGCCCCGTGAAACATAGGTACAGCCCTCGGCACCAATTTTAATAGCGTTGCAGTGATTTCTACTCAACTTCTTCATCAACAAAATTGGAAGGTAGAATCGGATTTTATTAGTGTAAAACGGGATTTATATGTTGAAATCGCATATAAACTGATGGTTGTGAATGATTTATTTTCAGCTCAACTCCTTATATTCTATTTATTTTTCCGAATTGTTTTTTCTTGATGGAAATCTTCCTCTAGCTGCAGTGATTTTTTGACAACATTTTAATGAATTTTGATGCGGTTCTTTAAGGTTTTCTCCTTTCCTTAAAAACTGGTAGCCCCCAGGACCAAAATCCAGTAAGAGCAGTTGCCCCACTAGACCCCATGTGGCTCTGCCCCTGCCTCATGTTATATAAATCCAACCATATAAAGATTGAAATATTGAACTTTAAGTAAGAATTATGCGTTTTTCTTTGTAAAGTTTCAAACTTTACGATATAACCAGGTGGCTCCGCCCCTGCCTCATGTTATATAAATCCTACTATATAAAGATTGAAATATAGAACTTTAAGTAAAAATTATGCATTTTTCTTTGTAAAGTTTCAATCTTTACTGTATAAAGATTGATGGTTTACTGTTCAGCTTCCTATTGTTTTATTAATATACAATTTATGTTTGCTTGATTGGTCCATGCCCAATGGTCTAAAAGTTAACAAGAACAAGAAGTAAATGGCGTATGTCCTTTTTTTTTTTGTTTTTTAGGTAATTCGAAAATGGGGAAGCCTTTGAAGAAGAAATTGAGAAAGGTGGAACAAAGTGACAGTGGTTCTGATTTTGAAAGCTACAAGGAAAATCAAATGTTTCCTGATACTGTTAGAGCCTTATTTTTTTTTTAGTTAATTGGTTGTTTCTTTGTGATTATATTTCGTTTTATTTTTTATGATGCTTGCTCTGTTGCTTTAATCAGGTGAATAATTTCAAGGAAGATGAAAAAGATGACTGTAGTGATGATTATGATAATAACGACAAGGACGAATATAGTAACGATGGTGATGATGACCATGGGAACCATGATGAGGATACTGATGTTGAGAGTGAGAATGATGATGATGATGATGATGATGAGGAGGAGGAGGATGAGGAGGAGGAGGGAGGAGGGTCAGAGAATGACAATGATGATGAGCAGAAGGGTGCTGAGATGGAAGAGCTCGAGAAAGAATATAAAAAACTTCGAAATGAGGAACAGTAAGTCGTCGCATTTCATGACATACCTGTTTGTTCAATTTTTATTTATTATTGGATAAAAATTAATATGTGGTCTTTGAGCCAGGTTGCCAAACTTAATATCATTTTTGGGATCAAGTTTTGTTTATTCTTGGTTTTAGACATTTAGTGTATGTTGACTAACTGTGACTGTTAAAATCGCCAATTACAATTTAGAAGGGGATAGTTCATATTAAACATATTAAAAGAAGTTTTAGGCTAAATGTTCTTTGAAAATCTTGTAAAGGAGTGAAGGAAAAAAGATTTCAATATTTGAGAATAGTTGAGAAGACTTAGTTGGATCAACATATGTTTTATGAGCTTTGAAGCTTTAGGGACCACTTGCTTTACCCAATCGAGAGTACATAATTTTTCCGAAAAATCAAGGTATCTTAGTTCATGAGTCTGTAGGTTGGTAATATTTTATATTCATCACCTTCGACCAAACTAAACGTGTACGTGCAAGCTATGTCATATTATAAATAGTTTTTCTAGAACTTGATTGCCCTTTTGACAAATTTTTTTCGATGAGCTTTAGAATGACAAAAATATCTAACAAAAGTCCTCAAATTTTCCATTCAAGGCAAATTTTATGTATGAACTACAGATTTTATAGCTTTAGGCTTTTTTTTTTGGCTGAATATTACCCCTCCCCCAGGTGAGACCCAAACTCAAGTCACTGAAATTTGTTCTCGGTGGTTTAAATGCCATTGCTGATTTTTGGACAGCTAACATGATATAATATTGTTTGTTTAAGTTTCCAAATATAAATGGTACTAGTGCATAAATGTCCTCTAGTGATCTATTGGACTACTTGGCTCTCTTTGTTCTCTGTTACAATGACGCTGAATTATTGACTATCTAAGGTGATTTTATATAAAAATTATATATACATTTATTATATGCAAACTTATTCCTTTGACCAGAGATCTTTTGAGAAATCTAAAGGGCCATAAGGATGAGGATATTCAAAAAGGTCAAGCAGTAAAAAATCAAAGGGTACGAAGCTTTTTAATCAGCATTTTATCATTCAAATAATGCACCTTTACTTTAGTTCAAATCCTTTTTTTTTCCTGGTGATCTCTTTCTAAGAAATGTAGCAAAAGGGTTTTTGGGTTGCCAAAAACTTTTTTGCTATGTGATCTAATAGTAAGGGAACATATTGGCTCTGTTTTCATGGTTGTTCCCCTTCTCTCACCCTCTCTTACTGAGATGGCTTGCTGATATCTTTTCCTAATCGTGTGAAGGCTCTTTGGGACAAAACGCTCGAATTCAGATTCTTGCTGCAAAAAGCATTCTCTAGTTCTAACAGACTTCCACAGGTTCACTTTGGATTCTAATATATATAATTATTATTTGAATTCTATGTACTTCATTACGATGCTGTATTTGAAAGAAGATATGTTGTCTGCAGGAACCAGTTAGGTCCTTATTCTATGATTCTGATAACGGAGTTAGTGAAGCGTACTCTGATCTAATCACTTCCTCAAAAAAGACCTTGGATTCCATACTGGAGTTACAACAGGTGCGACGCTAATGAAAATATTCCTATCTCTATTTAGTTCGTATTTTAGCCCATGTTTGGCCCCATTTCTTAAAACTCATTTTTCCCAAACTCATTTTCAACCACACATTTCGTGGGACCCATAAATTTTAATCAACTTTTTAACCACACATTTCATCAACTTTTATGAAAATCTATTAAAAATCTAATTTTTATCCAAGCCAAACTGGGGATTAGTAAGCTTGCATATTGTGTCTTATAGCTATGCATTCTCATCTTATAAACAATTGCCCTTTAGTTTTACTTCTTACCCATGTATGTTTTGACAGGCGCTGGTTGAGAATAATCCTTCAATTGCCCAATCCGTAGATGGTATGACATGTTACTACAATTTTGTTTATTTTATACTGATATCGGAGTGTTAAAATTAGCTCCTTATTTAAGCTTGTTGGACCTTCCGTGCTGTTGAGACTGCCTTTTTTAAGAACTTGGTAAAAGTTTACTTAAAATCTGGTTTTGTTTGATAGATTATCTCAGTTTACTTGCACAATATATTTACAAAGCTAGTTGGGACTGCATTATGTCACAAAAATGACTACTTCAACCATTTGATTTCCATCATAATTTAGTAACATTGCAACATGTAACATCTCTTGTGTGCTGTCCACAAATAATGGCCCCAAAAAATTTACATTTTATTCCAAAGTATATTTCCTTAAGTACATTACTATGCATTAAAAAATTCTTTTAGTGCTTACGATGTTCAACGAGGTAGGCTGGTATTACAATCACTGTTGCAGGTAATAGTGCAACCAGTAACCAAGTGAAATTAAGGAGGAATAAGCAACTGCTGAGATGAGGGTATTAAAATTTTTTCTCTTTCGTGGAATATTCCCTAATTTGGCTATCCATGTCAATAGACAGCTAAGAAGAAAAGAATACAAAGGGTACAATGACTGAATGACATGCTAATAGATGATTCTAATTTTTTAGACTGTCTTTATCATCTTTTGTGACCCTTAGTGACCTCCAGTGCCTGACCTAACTAGTTTTTTGTGCCAATCGGGACCTCTAGAAAAGATTGTAGTTAAGATTTTCGAGGGGGATTATCACACTTTTACAGTGTTTTTCTGGGGTATAGGAAAGACCTGGATCTTTGTGTGTCCACCAGTTGTATAGTGTATTCATCACAAATTTTGCTTGTGGATGTAGTCTTCGTTAAGTATGAGCCAAACCACCTTTACTTTTATGCCTTTTTTAGTTGGTTTTGTATATTTTCCTCTTTTATTCTCATGTATTCTGCTTTGTGAATAGAATGCACTGTGTTGATTATGATTGTTGTTGACCTTGGGCATTCTGCTTGTTTAATTTGTAATTTTTTTTCTGTTCATATTTTTCAAGATTAAGAAAGATTACTTGTTATTTTTACCTCTGTAATCCAATGCTGATATGCTGCCTGGTGGCTCAACTTCTATCTTCTCAAGCTAATTCAGTAAAAGATTCCCAGCAATCAGTAGCTTCTGGGAACTTAAATGGAGATGTTGATGAAGAATGGTTACACATTTCGCAAATGCATACAAGGTAATTTCATAATATGGTGGATACTGGATGTATCTTTTCTAATGCTACAGTCCGTACTCAGTCAATAGTGGGTTGAAATCTTCAGTTAAAGTTATTGAGTTGTCTTGAATGCGCATTTTACCCAAGGAAAATCTGGATTCAGGATTATTGTGCTTTAGAGTTTGGAAGGTAGACTGTCAAAAGAGAGCGAACTGCAGAAAGCTTACTGCTGTATAACCTCCTTATGTGCTGTAGGAATCTTGCCTTTCGTTGACTATACAAATTTGAAACTAGATCAGTGGTAATAGCATCTTGGAGTTTTAGTGTTATGTGCTGTAGGAATCTTGCCTTTCGTTGACTATACAAATTTGAAACTAGATCAGTGGTAATAGCATCTTGGAGTTTTAGTGAAATAAGTTTGTCTCACACCTTAAAGGAAAAATAAAACCCAAAGCCCTGCTACCCAAAAAAAAAGAGGCCGAAGAGGGAAAGAGGTTGTTGACCAGCTTACTGCACTATGTTGCAAAATTTTACACACAATCACAATCGCATAGGGTGTCTGACATTATTGGGCGACAATTTGTTACATGCTATGATTTCTTCTTGTTATGCTTTGGCTTTTCATGCTAATTACCTCTTTATGTAGGAAAAAAATATGAAGAGTTCGAGTTCTATTTTCATTGTACTTAACCCTGTTTGATAACCATTATTTGGGTTAAATGGAGTTTTGAGTAGTGATTTTTTTTGGAGAATGTGTGGTTAAAAAGTAGGGAAAAATTTTAGTTTACATGCAGAATGTTTTATTGTGTGAATGTGTGGTTGAAAATAAATATGTAGAAAAAAGAGTTTTAAAATAATGGTTGTCAAACAGGGGCTTAGTGTGCTTTTTATTCAAGCATTTTTTAATTTTCCTTGTGTTCATTTATTGTCCCCAACTCCCCATAAACCTGGATATCAAAAATTGTTGAATCCTTTTATAAATGTGTTTCCATTATACATTATGTGTGACTCAGTATTGAAATATGCTGTGTCTTTGGAATTGAAATTGCATTTGCTTTGGTTATATTGCAGTCTTAACTTTTCTGGAATAATTGTATTCTAATTTTCTTATCTTGCAGAATGACATCTTTTAGAAACAAATCGATTGATAAATGGCAGAGGAAGACACAAGTCACAACTGGTGCTGCTGCTATTAAAGGCAAATTGCATGCCTTTAATCAGGTTAAACTTTTGAGACCTGAGTTATATTCTTGTGCAGCAAAATGAACAGTGGTGCAATTCTGACTATTATTTTTCTTCAGAATATTAGTGAACAAGTGGCTGCTTACATGAGAGATCCAAGTAAGATGATCAAGGGGATGCAGCAGAATAGATTGGCTGTTGCTGTATTTGGAAATGTAGGTTTGAATTTGATTTTGAAGTTGGTTTAGCGTGGACAGTGCAACTCCCTGATTTCATAAAATATGAATATCTTGTTTTTCATTAAATGATTTGTGCATATATTGAAGTTTTAGCACTTGTTTATGGGCAGGTTGCAGTATCTACCAATACAACTACACAAGAGGTATCAAGTTATTTTTCCATCTCAAATTTATTTTCCACTGACACAATAAATAGTATTTCTCCATATGTTAGCATCAGAAAGTGACCCATCCTTTAACTTATGGTATAAATTTTCATCAGGACACAAATGCAAATGCAAGTGGTGATCCTGAACTTCTTGATGATTCCGAATTCTATCAACAATTACTAAAGGAGTTTTTCGAGACAATTGATCCAGCATCATCTGGTAAATTGTCATGGCATATAATATGTATCATACCGTGCTGAGAAAATGTGAAATGGATTTGTTTAGGGTGGCCCATTTTTTAAACTTACTATTATCTTCCCTTTATATGTTAGGTGCTATTAATTAAGCTACTTTTGGGGGGTGGCACAGTGACATTATTTACACGTACCCAATCTTGTTTTTGTTATAGAACATGTCATGCTTATTTGAGGGTGTTTTTTTTTTTTTAAATTCATTAGATGTTTATTCTGTATCTTTTTCTCCCGGGGATTAGACGTCTTTAATTTCAATATTGAGATTCTACCTTCTCTGCTATATCCATCACCTGATGTGCACCTATAGCATGGTCTTTTTTGAAGGGTATATCACCAGAAAAAGGGGGATTGATCTAATTTCAAATTAGCTTACTTTTATGCAGCTCAATATTTCTTTGTTACTCTGTAGTTTAAATTCCATGTGTTGCCCATCTATCCCATCAACTTTAAATAGCTATTGAATCTCTCCCAAACAGTAGCGCAAATTCATCTGGAACTTAAATCCCTTTCAAGGATACGAAGATAACTCATCTGCATAAAACCATAAATGTAATGGCAAATTTTCCAGCTATCGACATTCCCCAAGCCACCTTCCTTTTGCGAGATTATGTTTGGTTGTGTACTTTCTAAGTTAGTTATTTCGTCACATAATTTTCAAAGTTAATTTTAAACAAAACTAAACATGGTCCGAGTCTTCTAAGTTTATGGTCCTATGCAATTGTCCATGGAGTTATTATGGATATTTACAAGTGGGCACAGGCTGAATAGAAAGAATTGATGAGTGGATTACAACTTAACCTTTTCTGATCTTGATTGGTGACAGAGACAGCTTTTTATGCTATGAAAAGATTGCAAACAAAGAAACGAAAAATTGTTGACCGTCGTGCCTCAAAGAGTCGCAAGATCCGGTAAGTTGCCAACGAGTTCATTATGTAGTTGTTGATTCTTGACACATCCCAAAATGCATTTTTACAATCATCTAAAATCCTTGGGTTTGATCATGCAGGTATCATGTTCATGAAAAAATTGTCAGTTTTATGGCACCTCGGCCTATGAATCTTTCTCCGGACGCATCTATGATATTTCAAAATTTGTTTGGCCTCAGAACCCAGAAATCTGCTTCAGCGGTATAGCTGACTTTCTATGCTGCAAAACCATGTGAGAATTCTTTAAATCTAAATTTCATTTTTGGTTCACATGGTTAAATGTTGTATAGTTTGATCAAACTTTCAAGTATTATGACATCTTTGTTTGAAGGTTCTGTGGTTAAATGTGCTGTGTGATGGCATTCAATGGTTTTAGATGATCCTTTGTATGGCAATGGTCCAATGGATATGGCCTCTGCAACTTCGACTATGAGACGGATATGGTGAAAAGAGGATTTTTTTTTTATTTTTTTGGAAAACCATTCATGACAAGGCAAGGGCTTTTAGGCCTTCTGACGTCATCGGTATGAGTAATGAGTGATGCTATTCATTAGATATTATCATCGAGTAATGCTATTCATTAGATATTATCATGGATCGTAGTGACTGAATCTTGCGATTTTATATGTCCATGCTATTTGTCTGTGATTTTCTATTAGGTTTAGGCTGCAAGGAAATTGAACTAGAAAACATAGTATAACATGACGTGTATTAAGTGATAATTTCGAAAAAAGTCAGTGACTGACCAAATAGAATGACGAAAAGACATGACGTGTATTAACCTTGCTTTTTATTAAGCTTCGGCACATTCATAGTAGTTAAAATCCCAAATGATGAAGTCGATCACGTCGGCAAGAAATAGACAGAAAATAAATTAATTTTTTGATATATGGTTCAAAGTTCCGTTATTCAAAGATTCATTTCTTTATCATTCTTTGACTAGGAAATTGAACTAGAAAACGTAGTATAACACGACGTGTATTAAGTGATCATTTCGAAAAGTACTTGAAAACTCAGTGACTGACCAAATAGAATGACGAAAAGACATGACGTGTATTAACCGTAACTAGTAGAAAAGTACACACCGAGCAAATGCCAATTATACATGAAAAGCAAATACATTAAAGATTTGACATTAAAGATTCTATATACAGTTTTGACCTGTCTAAATTAATTTATCAATAATTAATAACTTCTGGAATTTAATAAAATTTCATAAAATCAATGAAGCTCTAATAATTAGTAGAATTACATTGCTTAGTGAACAATCTATCATGTTTCTTTCTGGTTGTCTTGATCTCAACAGTATAATAGCTAAAGTTACATCGTTTGACAATAATCTCGGTCAATTATGGATGGTCGAGTCTGGATTTGGTTCTGGACTTGCAACCACAAAGGCCGAAGCCAGTTATTTCGGTCAATATTATGTTGTTTCTAGAATTCTTGCGGTCCATTTATTGTTTGAGATCGATGCGATTTTAATTTAAGTTAAATTCAATAATTAATTTTAATCACATATTTTATGAGATCCAAACTTTTCAATCACATATTTTATTAATTTTTATTAAAAATCTGATTTTAATTCCAAACTCAACTTTCTACCACACATTCCCATATTGTTTGGGCCCATTTTTTTTGCAGAGTCAGAGCCTAGAGGAGTGTTCGGCGCCAACCATAATTGACCGAGATTATTGTTAAACGATGTAACTAGCTACTCTCAGTTGAAATTCTAGAATTGTGTCAAAATATTAGAAGAAAAGGAAAATACCATAGCCGTGTCCACCCCCTATTGGAGGGGTGGAAGAAAAACAAAAAGGCATTTGTACTGTCAGTACAAATACCAATTCTCGGAGAAAAAAGAAAAAAGTGCTTCGAGAAGCCTATTTAAAGCTCTATCCAATTGTATGCTCCAACCAATCAAGAGTCAGCTGTTGTCATCTTGAAAATCGAGGACCATGTTTGACAAAGCCTATAAAAAGAAATTTATTGATAAATAATTATTTATTGACAAAATTTAGACACTAAAACAAGTGATATTTTCGACTTCAAAAAAAAAAAAAAAATTAGATTTTTGTCAGAAATTTTTTTTTTTTTTTTTTGGGTAAAAGTAACCTTGCTTTTTATTAAGCTTCAGCACATTCATAGTAGTTAAAATCCCAAATGATGAAGTCGATCACGTCGGCAAGAAATAGACAGAAAATAAATTAATTTTTTGTTTAACTTGATTATAAAAGGGAACATCTTGTGCAAGTTGTCTCTAATATATAATTTTGACGAAATTTTTATGAGTTACTCAAATATTAAAAGAAAAACGTTTCCTTTTTTTTATTTAAAAAAAAAATGTATTCTTGATTAGTGTTTTGACATCATTTCAACCATACATTCTTTAATAAAATAATATTATAAGTAAATTTAAAAAATTCTTATTTTTTAATTACATATTTTCCATCAATATACTATTCAATGATGCATTTTTTGACGAAAAATGGGCTCAAACAATATGGAAATGTGTGGTAGAAAGTTGAGTTCCTATGTGGTGGGAATTAAAATCAGATTTTTAATAAAAATTAATAAAATATGTGGTTGAAAAGTTTGGATCTCATGAAATATGTGATTAAAATTAATTGTTGAATTTAACTTAAATTAAAATCCTTAAAGGGCTATATGTTCACAAAATTTAGACTAACATTAATAAATGAGTTGATTTTGTAGTATTTGTGAACCACATGAATTCATAACATCCGTACATATGTATATGTCATTGAGGTCGAAAGTTAGAATTAACCCTTTGAATATTTCTTCAGCAATAATAAAAAAAATATTTGTTCTAGAAGTTGAGGACAAATGTATGAGTAATTCTAGAAAATTGAGTAGGGACAATGAGTATTGTTATTTATTATTAGGAAAGATCATCATCTTTTAAATGAAGTCGAGTCATTTGATTGATTTTCAATTGAGGTATAATGTATTTGACAATGAATTAAAGGATTTACTATCATTTAAATTCATAATAATTTCTACTAACGATGAGATCTTACTACATCTTGATTTACATAATGTCATGTGACATTATACCATTTGTCAATTTAAAATACAATCAACTTTTTTTTATCCAATCTTATCCCTCCACATAATGTTACGTACAATCCTTCCATACACACACACATATATATATATAGCTTGGCTGCTGCTTATTTATACACCCTTTTAAGTTATTCCAAATATATAGAATTCACTAATTTTCAGCAACTATACACACAGCACTGCACCCTCCCACTTCCATCATACACAGACCACTTATGGGCTCTCCACAACGAAACCTCAATCCCACAATTCAAAATAACTCCCTGTCCAGCCAAGAACACTGTCAAAAGCGTGACAAGGTTCATCGTATTATGCGAGAGAAGAACGTGAGTTCCTTGAGAAACAATGGTGGTGCTCCCATGGTTGCCGCTGATTTCAATTATAATATTGAAGAAGGGCTTCAGACGGGTACAGCTCTAAAAGCAGGATTGAAACAAGTCGATCACCCAAGTTTCACCAGTTTCGTGTTGGAGGAGTTAAAAAGTGCTACCTTGCTTCCGCTCTTCGTCTCTTCTGTAATTTGCTTCATTGCAGGGATTGTCTCGGAAAAACCTGATTACGGCTGGCCTGAGGGTGTTGACATACTGGTTAACATTCTCATTCTTGTCTTTCTACCTTCTATTCAGAAATACTATAGTGCAAGAAACGATGCGAAAAAAATCAGGTTACAGAAAGTGACAGTAATAAGAGATGGGAAGCATCAAGATTTGGCGGTCTCGGAGGTGAAGGAGGGCGATTTAGTTGTTTTAAAGGAGGGAGATGTCGTTCCCGGCGATGGTTTGCTTGTGTTTGGGAATGAATTAGTGATTGATGATGCGTTAAATTCCCGCATTGATTGCAATAATAATCCTTTTCTCTTGTCTGGTTCAAAAGTTCTCAAGGGAGGAGGCCGCATGCTCGTTGCGTCTATTGGTTCTAATACATCTCTAGGTGAGATGATGATCTTGGTGAACCGAAATCCGTGTGAAGAACCCTCGTTCCCGGCTCACATGAAGGAACTTAACACGACCATGGATTATATTGTCATGTTCATCTATATTGTGCTTGCTTTGGTCTTATTTTTCCGGCTCCTGTACACAAGAAACCACCACAAAGATGACCAGAAGAGTGTTCAACCACCCAACTTGAACAATAGAGTGTCTGCCGAATTTGTAGAAACCTTGTTCAAGAAGGTCTTGTTGAGATCGAGAGGTAAAATAATCTTTCTGATCTATTCACTTACTATAGTTGATCTGGGGTTGCAGGGTATTTTACCTCCGACTATTTCAGCTTCTCTGATATGCTGGAATAGGAATTTGAAAAAGAAGTATAAGATTTACCCCAAGAATTTGTATGCTTGTGGCACCATGGGATTGACAAAAATCGTCGTAATTGATGTATCCAATGGATTACTTGTGCCTCAATGCCCACTAGAAGCTGCAAAAGCTCTTAAGAATAAAGGAGTTTCCATCGTATTGGTGTCAAGGGGTGATGAGAATTTTGTAAGAGCCATAGCTGACGAGATGGGTATATTGCCTACTTCAAAAGATTTGGTGGTTAATGGAGAGGAATTCGACCAAGATGTATTCACAAGAAATGATCTAATTTCCATAAGGATTATGTACAAATCCCAACCGAAGCACACACTCCTCCTTGTGAAGTCCTTGAGAGAAAATGGTCATGTGGTTGCGTATTTGGGGGGCTTGGCAACCCTAGACACTCCTGCTTTGAAGGAAGCAGATGTTCGGATTATTGAAGAACGTGTTAGCTGCGGATTGGCCCACGAATCTTCGGATTTTATAGTACATGGTAAAGGATCTTTGCTTCCACTTCTGACATCGGGAAGATTTGTTTATTCTAATGTGGTCTCATTCATTGAAGCTCTGCACACAACAAGCATTTGCATTTTGTTCATGGCCTTCATTTTAGAACCATTTCATCTGTTCTGGGTAAATGCTGTGATTCATATCCTTGGTTTTTCAATGATTTTGATGGAGCTACCCAAGAAAAGAACCATATCGCTCAAGGCGAAGGCCATGTGCCCAAACATTGCCCGTAAGGTCTTATGCCAGGTTCTTCTGCTGCTGAGTTTAGGGTTTATTCCAAAAACGATACTGGGCTCGAACGAGGATACTCAGGAAGTTATGACTTTGAATATTTTCACCATGTTCCAGATCATGGAATTTTCAGATATTGAAGTTCTTAAAGTTGCTGTTCGGAACTACAGTTTTTTAGCGACAGTTGGAGTTACAATGGTCTTCCATGGTATTATCATAACTTGCACTGAGAACTTGAGTTTTGTGAATTGGACAGTCTGTTTCCTTCTTGTGTTGCTTTTGTGGGTTCTCGATTCAACCCTAAAGTTCGTCGCAAAAACACTTCTTTAAGTGTTCGAACCAGGCCTTCCGACATGATCGCGACTATATGATAAAATTGTATTGCAATAAAATGTTGGTGGTATTTGTGGAACTTTTGAATTTATTATTAGCAGTTTGATTAAAATGTTGGTGGTCTTTTTATATGTTTTAAAAGTTATTTTATTATGTATTTGTCTTTTTAACTTTTTTTTTGTTTTTTTTAAATTTCTGGACTCCATTGGGGAAGCCTCTTTATTTCACTATTTACCTTGTTGTGACCAGATAGGAGTGTTAGCCATGGCGAAGCAAATTGACTCTTCATAAATAAAAATACAATTTTAAGTTGAAAAATTAGCGAGCCAGTTAAGTGTTCGAGCTCGCGTTCGGTTTATCCATTGCGAGTGGGGGCTGGCTTGTGGGTTGGGTTGGGTTGAGTCGACCTCGATGATAATTTATGCAGATAATTGAGAGAGAGATGGTTCGATTTTTGCAATGAATGCAAAGGTTAAACTCCGTTTGAGCTAAATTCCCTAGACAATATTGGCATGTTCAGTCCTGAAAGAATGAACACGACTAATTTTTTTAATGTTACTTCACTACACCTTAGATTATTGCGAACCATGAACCTAAAATCGAACCATCTCTCTCTCAATTATCTGCATAAATTAGATACTTTCTTGCTCAAAACCCATACTGTATCAAAAATAAAATAAAAAACTAAAATGTTCAATAATACATGGTTATAAAATTGAGACGATTATAGCTGTCAACCTATGTACAGCCAAAATGTAGAACTGTCTTTTTTCCTTTTTCTTTTTCCTTTGTGACC
>CAIGRB010165712.1:0-19990 GCA_903798255.1 Fraxinus quadrangulata
ATTATCCTTTTTATCATCTCTTAGTTAAACTAGTGCTTAGCACTAGTATTGCTACATGTTGTCAATAATGAATTTTAGATGACAAATACAGTAAATAAAAATAAAATGTAGCTGCAATAATTTATTTAGATTGGTGCTAAGCAGCCGTTTTGCAATATAACATTACTCTTTTTTCAGAGGTTGTCAATAATTAATTTAAATGAAAAATAAAGTAAACATAAATAAGAAATGACTGCAGCAATTGATTCGCATATGGAAATTAAATGAAATTATCATATAATAGGCGGGTTAATTAATNTTTAGTGTAAATACGTTAATTGTAGAAAAAATCTTTGGTTTGGATGCATTTAGAGCAAAGAAATGCATCTTGAGCTTAATTGGAGGTGTTTCAACGTAATTGAAGATCAAATAGATTGCATTCGATCACTATAAAAAACTAATAGAGCAATCAAAGGAGATTCACAAGTTTTGTGAGCTAAATACAATATTTGGAAAATTTAGGACCTTAATTGCATACTTTCAAAACTTGCATTGGATCAATTTCAAATTCTTGTGGAGGATGAAGATCAAAGTATAAAGACTTCAAAATGAAGGACCTATGATGCAAGTAAAGAAGAACTTGAGTTGGACGAAAAGAGAAATTCAAGGACTAGGTTGAGCTGAACAAAAATATTAGGCCTTACAATTGTAAGGCCTAACCATTGCGATCGCAAACCTAGTGATTTTAATTTCAGCATGTTAACAACTTGTGCCATGCAATCGTAATGAAATTGCCATGTAATCGAATGGTGCATCCGCCAGCAATTATTTTGTTTTTTATTTTGATTCAACTTCTACTTGGAAAGCATTTAGACACAAGCTTTCTCCTAATTCATAGAGTTATAAATACAACCATTTATCTATCATTCAAGGGAGGCTCTTGGCAAGAAATTATATATTCATTACAAAGAGAGAGCTTTTAGGGCACGCTATTAGGAAGAAATTACATATTCATTACAAAGATAAGAGCTTTTAGGGAAAGCCAAAGGATAGAATATGCATATTTCTTATAAGCTTTTGAAGAGCCAATCATATCTTTGGGGTCTTCTCTCATTCAAAATCGTGCATGAGACTTTCATCTCACACGGTTCCTAAGTGATAAAAGAAAGAAGAACTCATCTTCTTTCTTTTTTGATTACCTTCCTTGCGTATATATAAGATCGAATTCATTCGATTTCTAAAAAAGATTACTAATCCTTAAACTTTTGAGGAATCCTTCATCAGTAGTTGTGAATGACTGTTTTGATACAAAACACCTATTACATATATTAGTTCATACATCTTTCCATGGGTTAAAGAAGAAGAAAACATTTAAGGAGATTGATCAAGAACTATTGAATGGATACAATATTCAAGATTGATTTTCATCTTTCTTTTCAACATTTAATTTTGGGTGATGTCATGTCCATCAATTTTGTGTTTTTATGATTATATGATGCTCGACTAATTGTATCGATACTAGGACAACGATGATCCATTCAATTTTGATTTGTTACTTGCCACTAATTGAATTGATGCATAATTTCTATTGATATTCAAGAGAAGAATTCTATATAGCACGTCATAACAATCATAATGAACTCTTATATAAACATTAAAAATAAAAATATTTGTATATCATTTACATGATATTTTCAAATGTTACTGTGATTTAATGTATCTTCATATATTTGAATTCGAAATAGGAATATTTTGGATCCTATCCAAGGATATATTTGATTTTACTCGAGAGAAATTATTAAATAAAATCGGAACATTGATTTATATATATTTTAAAATTATGGGATTGATACTAAGATGGAAGAACATAGGAAAATTCGAGGTCCTAGTGTTTTGTTCATTAATTGAGTATTCACGAATGCTTCCCAACCACCTGATTAGTTAATTAGTTTTATGTTCAATTATTGAATAAATATCATCCCTCATATAACTGTGTTATTTGATTAAAGTTAGCATTAATTAAAATCTATTTGAATACATAGTCATTCCCAATAGGACTCCACTTACTAGGTTTCTATTCATTTCTGGTACATGAAGAACATTAGTCAAAGTGATCTTCTTTCCCGAAGTAAAGATGATTTCCACATTACTTTTGTCAATCACTTTTGATCTTCCTTCATTTTCCATTTAGACTTTTTGACTATATTCAATGTCATAATAAGTTTTGAAAAGAGACTTATCATAATAAACATTGATGGAAGCACATGTATAATACCACCAGCCTGAAATTTTGCCTTGGATTGCATTGATTTCGCCTACCGTAGCGATAATCTTATTGATGGAATTTACTTGTCTTTCCCTCTTTGGTTGTTTCTTATGCTTATAATCTCTTGCATAATGTCCCAGTTTTCTACATATATAGCAATGTCCCTTGGATTTATTTTTGAACTTCCCTCTATCCTTCTTGGGACCAAGAGGTTTTTCTTTCTTTTTATACTTGTTGGAGTTGTCCACATTGTCCACAGCATTGGCTTTCAAAGAGTCATCATAAGAACTTTCAGTCTCATCTCTTACCCTTGACTCTTCCTTTATGAGAAGATGTTTTTGAATATTTTCTAAGGAAAATTAATTTTCTTCCTATATCTCTTCCAAGATCCCCGAGAGTTTAGCAATGATTGCCCTAGTTGAAAGGTTTCAGAAAGTTCGATCTTCACAATTTTTAATTTGTTGACAATTATTTGTAACTCATGCACTTGAGGTAATAAGAGAATATTATCCAGAAACTTGAAATCAAATTATTTAGAAATTAAAAACTTCTTCGTACTTTTCTCATTGGCCTTATATTTACTTTCAAGCGCATACCAAATCTTTTTTGCTGAAGCAGTGTTCGTGTAGAGATCATATAATCGATTCGATAGCGCATTTAGAATGTGACCACGACATATTAATTCGTCATCTTCCATTTTCTTTCTTTTTGCACGAATCTCATTAGTATCTTTTGTCTGTTGCATCGAGAATTGACTTCAATTTTGGATTAAGCACATAGAAGATCTTTAAAATCGTAAGGAGGAATTTGAGTTTGTCCAGCCATCTTGTAAAGTTGACACCATCAAATATGTCCAAATGCTCTAAGTCTTGATTCATCATTTTGCTTGTAGCGAGTATAGATTTCGTCTCAATAGCAGTAGAATGACGATTATCGTTTGAGATTGTTATTGAAAAATACAGCAATGGAGAAAATAAAGGAAGATGATGATGAATATAAAATCCGGCAAATGCTTGAACAAGAAGAATATATCGTTGTCTTCAAACGATATTTGTCTCCTCGACAATGCTTTTAAGGATTTAATTGGCAAATAGTTTGTAGGATTAAACAAGCTTTTAATGAAGATTGTCAAAAGTAAAGTGAATCTTCAAATGAATAAGTGAAAAAGAGCAATTTGATTATGTAAAGGGGCAAAATTTCTTTGAAAAGTTGGATGAATAATACAATAATTTTTTATTCATTTATATATTTTAAATGAGTACAACAAGTATATATAGATTTCAATCATCTCATACAAAGTGGTTCCAATTTCAAAGCAAGAGGTGCAATGTTTCATCAATAAACCACTAAAAAATTCGAAAAAAAAAACCCAGTCCGGTCACATTTTTCAATTATGCGATTGCATAGTTATAGCATTTGCTGCCCAAAGTTTTTTTGCAAATTGCTATGCGACTGCAAGCCTAAATGACTTATGCGATTACATAGACCATTTTAGGGTACGTTTTTCCTACTTTTTCTTAATTCATCTTTCATCCCCTTATATGATTTTGAACAACAAATTTACAACAAACATGTATAATGTATGCTTATAATCAAATTGTTAGACATGGGAGCTACTTAGGCTAAATGCCAAAATAGATTCTACAGGGACATAACCAAAAAGAAATAAAGACAAGGGTAACATTGTCTTGTACAAAAAATTTATCATTCGTTGACCCTTCTTATAAATTCCCATGGCGGCCCCAACGCCGGTGGGCTTGCCAATCTCTCTCTCTCTCTCCATAAAAACTCTGTCTCTCTCTGTTACAGAGTTTGTTATTGGCATTAAAAAATAGCAGATACAGAATTTAACATAACAGAAAGAAGATAAAAGGCAGGCAGCCATGGAAGAAGAGCTTTTTTTCTACTGGTTAAAGCCATGTGTATTCTCCATAATAACATTTCTGTTTTTTCTAAAGGTTTTCGTGTTGATTTGGTGGAGACCCAGAAAAATTGAAGAGCATTTCTCTTTACAAGGGATTAGAGGTCCCCCTTATCGCCTTTTTGTTGGAAATGCTAAAGAACTTGTTAGTTTAATGTTGAAAGCTTCTTCTCAACCCATGGATTTTTCTCATAATATACTTCCTAGAGTTCTCTCCTTCTATCACCACTGGAAGAAAATCTATGGTATATTCTTATTTCCCTCTTAATCCAATCGTACGACTGATCAATTCTGTATCATTCCTTTCCCGGACATGGGATTGAACAACGTTAGACATCGTCAAACAGAAAAAGAACACGATCGTCTGGTCCTGTTTTCTGGTTTCTTTGAAGGAAATGGAGTTTTCATTAACTTCTGTATTTTAGTTTGTTCTTCTTGTATCAGACTTTTGTGTGAGCCTGAATTTAGGCAATGAAGTTTCGTATGTTTGGTAGTGTGGGCAAGTTCGGAATTGTTTTCTTCCTATCCTCTCTCTACTGTAGGGTCTACACTATCCAGTGTTGTTCTTCTGAATTTTAGTGGTTGTCTTTATTTCTTTTTCATGTGAAAAATCCTTTTACTGAAGCACATTGAACTTTTTCTTGAATTCAGGGGCGACGTTTCTCGTGTGGTTCGGGCCAACCGTTCGTCTCACCGTGGCTGATCCCGACTTGATTCGAGAAATTTTCACTTATAAGTCGGAATTCTACGAGAAGAACGAGGCTAATGCATTGACTAAACAGCTCGAAGGCGATGGACTCCTCAGCCTCAAAGGAGAGAAATGGGCTCACCATAGGAAAATCATCACCCCTACCTTCCACATGGAAAATCTCAAAGTCAGTCTTAATCGACAGTCGACATGACTCGACAGTATTATAAATAAGATTTTAATTTAAACTTTTGATAATATATATACTTTACCTTTTCAGTTGTTAATACCAATGGCATCAAGGAGTGTGACTGAAATGTTAGACAAATGGCTCGATATGTCGAAAAATTCCGGTGAAGTCGAAATTGAAGTATCGGAGTGGTTCCGACTATTAACCGAAGATATCGTCGCTCGGACCGCATTTGGAAGTAGCTATGAAGAAGGAAAAGCCATTTTCAGATTACAAGCCCAACAAATGGCCCTTGCATCCGAAGCATTTCACAAAGTTTTCATCCCAGGTTATAGGTACATATCATCCATTAGTACTCGAATAGTTGTGAAAAGTACGACGAATAAGAATTTTTAACTTATTTTTCCGTATTTTCTTTAGTTTCCTACTATTTGAATAGTTCCGAAGGGTACAATATATAAGATTTTAACTTATTCTTCTGGGTTATCTTCAGATTCTTACCCTCAAGACGGAATATAAAGTCTTGGAAATTGGAAAAGGAAATTAATAAATCCCTAATGAGAGTGATTGGTCAAAGGACAAAGAATTGGGGGAATGAAATTGTAGAAAGTGGGCCCAAAGATTTGTTGGGAGTTATGATTCAAGCAAGTTTGAAGAGTGAAGAGTTGAATTTGAATTCAAGAATTACTGTCAACGACATTGCTGAAGAATGCAAGACCTTTTTCTTTGCTGGTGAACAGACAACATCAAATTTGCTGACGTGGACGACTGTTTTGCTAGCTATGCACCCGGAATGGCAGGCCCTAGCACGTGACGAGGTTCTTAAGGTGTGCGGATCACGTGACTTACCCACTAAAGATGATGTTGTCAAGCTCAAAACGGTAAGCCTCAATCGCATTCATCACTTCTTTTTCATGATTGGACGGACGATAAAATCTGATATGTCGTATTGTCTAATTTTGTGTAATTTGGGACAGTTGGGGATGATCTTGAACGAGTCACTTAGACTCTATCCGCCAATTGTGGCAACGATTAGACGAGCAACGACGGACGTTGAGCTTGGAGGTTGTAATATTCCACGTGGAACGGAGTTACTAATACCGATCCTTGCGGTTCACCATGATCAAGCTATATGGGGTAATGACGTAAATGAGTTCAATCCGGATAGATTCTCTCAAGGAGTGGCTCGAGCAGCGAAGCATCCAATGGCCTACATTCCCTTTGGACTTGGAGTCCGACAATGCATTGGCCAAAACTTAGCGATTTTGCAAACCAAATTGACGCTTTCTATTATACTTCAACGATTTTCTTTCTATCTGTCCTCGCGCTATCAACATGCCCCAACTGTTTTGATGCTTCTCTACCCACAGTACGGGGCGCCAATCATATTTCAGCCTTTGTCTTGCCCCTAAGATTGATAGTTAGGATCAACCCTCAAGCATCCTAGTTCTTTGTGAGTTTGTCTATACATATATCTATATATCTATTTCATGTTAAATCGGACATCGAATACTTCACTATTTTGCTTTTGACACGTAAAATTTATTCTCGAATATTTTTAGACGTGTCAAAAAAGTATTCAAAACCCGATATAATGTTCTCATTTATTTTAATTTATTTTTTCACATTCTTTCTAGTGCTATTCCTTCACCTGATAATAATACCTTTACCGACCCCTCTCTTCTCCAAGTTGTTATGTCTCCGTCTTTATCCAAATTTAGATTTTGGCTCTACATGGGCTAGTTTTAGGGGGTTTGCTAGTGGCTAGTTGTGTATATTTTAATTTTAAAATATATTAATTAATGTATATTTTTCCTCCGTGATTGATAGAAAGTTGATTTGTTTGTTAATATGAATTTGAGTCCCACGCAGTGACTAGCTAATAATCAGTATTTTAAAAAGCGCGTTTAGGTGGAACCGCCTTAGCGCGAAGTTTGGACAAAACACCTCGGTTTGAATCTAGGCTCATTTTTTTTAATATAGTATTTTATAATTTTAGATATTTAGTAAGTATTATTTTAATTATCAAATAATTTTTAATTTAAAAAATAAAAATAATGTTAAAATAAGAAAAACTTTTTTTATGCCTAGTTCTCGTTTGGGCTCGCTTAACTCAAAACTTGACATCCACGCTTAACTGCATCTTATATTTTTTAGAACACTGGATAATATTGGGTCACTCACATGTATTATTTTACTAATTATTTTTATGACTTGTTTGGATTGGTATCATAAGAAAAAGGAATGGCTCGACTATCCCATTTAGTCAAGCTAGAAAAAAATAGATTAAATATAAATAAGTTATAAAACAAAAGAAAACAGATTACTTTTTAAGTATAATATAATCCGGTTCAGTTCAATAATTCGCCAATCTATCACGAGATGGCATGATTCATCCGAAAATACGTGTTAAGAAATATGAAGATAAAAAAGAAATAAATTTTCTGCTAAAAGAGGTCATTGGCTCCCAAAAAAATTGTTGAAAATATGAAACTCAGACCAAGAGTTTGTTCTAACTGAGGTGGTTGAGGGTTGGGGATTGGGGGTGTTTCTTTTATCTTTCAGGTGTAATTCGACAAGTGAATGTTTTATGGTTCGACTATTAAAGATGTGCCACTTTCGTTTAGGCAAATTCTAAGTCTTTTGAGGCGTGTAAGACAATTTTGTTAACAAATTGATACACACAACGATATGTAAATCGTGATGTTGAAATTGGATATATCAAGAAAATTATAGCTTGTACGAAAACATAGATAGCTAATTTTGACTAGAGAAATATACATACAAGAAAATATTTGTCATAACGAATATTACAACTATCACGAGACTGAATCTAAATGTATCTATTAAATTTTTATTTGTAAATTTTCTTAAAATAGACTTATCTTAATTTCATTAGTGTATATAACTAATTGTGACTAGAAATACACCCGCACGAAACTATCTGAACTTGTCCGAATAATAAACTCCTCTCTTTATCATCGATAGCGAACAATTATAATATATGACTAATTTTGAGTCATCGTCAGCGAACAATTATAATATATAACTAATTTTGACTAGAAAAATACTTACAAGAAACAATCTAAACATATCGAGCATACTATCAAATAAGACTGAATTGAAAAGTAAGTATGCCTCCCATCAAATAGAGTCCTCTAACCAAATTAACTCAATTATCTGAAAGTCCTATAAATTCACATCACATGTCAAACTATCTCCAACTTCGAAAAAATCCCCTCATTACGAAACTCATTTAGAGAAAATTAGTAAAAATAAACAAAAAATAGCCCTTTATTTATCCTCCCTAAAATATTACATAGATAAAGTAGAATAAATTAACATTTATCTATAATCTATTAAATATCACATCAAGCGATAATCATTTTTTGAATGATTTTAACTCTATTATAATTTAATTATTTCCATAATATCTTACTTTTCGTTTTTCAGTGTGTATTTAATTTATTTAACATTTTAGTTATCATCTATGTACATGTATATTTGACAGATTCATTTCACTTGTATGCTTGTTTGCTTTCATTAATGTATGAATTCTCTATCATTAATTTTCAATTAATTAACATTAACATTTATTTAATTAATATTTATTTTTATTTATACATTTCGGTGTTATTAATTCTAATTATAAGTTAATTAAAATTTCACATTCAAAATGCATTTTATTTTTCACATTCACGTATGCTAATTAACATCCAGTTTTATTTAATTGAAAATTAAATAAAAAATTTAACATTAATTGTCATGTTTATATTCCCTGATATTAATTTTAAATTAATTAATATTCACGCATATTTAAATGTCAATTTTATAACATTTATAAAGTATTTTATAATAACGTGCATATTAAATATCACAACAAATGAGAATAATTTTTTGGACGATATAATTCAATTATTTCAATAATATTTTACATTTCATTCTTCAGTGTTTATTTAATTTATTTAACTATTTAGTTACCATCTATGTACATGTATATTTGATATATTCATTTTACCTGTATACTTTCATTAACGTATGAATTCACTATTATTAATTTTCAATTAATTAACATTAACATTCATTTAATTAATATTTATTTTTATTTATACATTTTAGTGTTATTAATTCTAATTATAAGTTAATTAAAATTTTACATTCAAAATGCATTTCATTATTCACATTCATGTATGCTAATTAACATCTGAAAATTAAGTAAATGATTTAATATTCTTTGTCACGTTTATATTCTTTGATATTAATTCTAAATTAATTAACATTCACGCATATTTAAATATCACATTTATAACACTTATAAAATATTTCATAATAACGTGCAAAGCATGTTAATTAGCAGACAAAAAATTTTTAAAAATATAAAAAAATAACCCGTCCCTATTCTTGGAAGTTGGAAACGCTTTATCAAGATTCAAGAAGATGATTAGACTCCCTGGTGGCGTGTTTGAAGGTCATAAAAAGCTAACACGATTTTACAATGCCCGAGACATGATATGTTCTTTCGAAGCAAAGCCAACCGTTACACAGCAAATATATACATCTATAATCTACCTTTTTACGCTTTTGATTATAATCTATTAAAAAGAAACAAACTTGCAGTTTGTATCACTTTTTGGGATCTTCTCATGCTCTTGGGGTTGGGGGTTTTAGGGTCCCCATGAAGCGTGTGGCTTCCTAGATCAACCTTTGTTTTTTGGATTTAATTTAAGAGACCGTTTGATAGTCAAAGATGGAAGAAAAATTCAAATTTCATGTTAGTTAGAAAATAAAAATCCACCAAACCCACATGATTTTATTTTTCACGAAAAAAAAAAAATACAATTTAAAGTGGTTGTATCTTGGAATTAAGTTTCTATTTCCACAGTGCAATCAAACGAACAAAGTGGAATTCGTTTTACTCGGATATGACATTTTCCATAAAATTCGTTGTAATGAAACAAGACCTAAGTAATTTTGTTTTGTTTAACTATAGATGTTTGGGGCTCAATTTGAGTTTTGTTAGTTTAAATTTTTATTTTGATTATTAAAGAAAATAAGTTAACTACCTATAGTATATTAACAAGATATGACGAGACAAATTAAGAGAGAAATGTAGTCATCATCAATTACTTTGATCATATCTATTTTAACAGATCAAACATTGTACTCACATATGTAAAATCTAGCTTGTAACCATGACTCATGACGATCGTGCAAAATTAACAAAATCTGTGACAATGCTAGAGTAGCACAACAAACATCGTCCAAATCTAAAATTAGAAGAATACAAGAAAAAAGGTCTCAAATATGCATAAATAACAATATGTTATATAAAATGAATAGTCTAATTTTGTGAAATATTTGTTGCGCATATTTCTTATTTAACCGTCACTTTAAGATATAGAAAGTATAAAGTCATATCTCACATTTTAATAGTTTCCGAATAGCAAGACCTATAGTTAAAAGTGAAGAAATTAATAGAGTACGGAACTTTCTTCAAGCTTTATCTTATTCTTATTGTTCAGAGGGCGATCACGATTCTTTCGAATATTGTGTTAGATGTTATGAAAATAGTAACTTACTAGAACTGGTTGAGAATCTCTTGATAAAGAGAAATGCCTCAATACATTTTATAAATGTGGTCGAAAATTGATCTCATTCACTGTCTATACTGTATATCAAAGACGGGTTTAATTCTCGAACATCGCCTTCGTGTTATTTTGCATTTGTGAAAGGAATCAATCAAGGGGAGGCATGGAAGGAGGCATGTGATCCCATCCATAATCACATAACAAACTATTTGCCGTTGACATGCTTCGTAAGTGCACACACATTTGTGCCACATTAATTACAATATTAACAACATATTTATTCTTCCTCGTGACAATGTTTTATTTTCAACTCTCTATGTTACGATAATTCCAGCTACTTCATTAAATTTTGCCACAATTATTATCATTAATTAATTATTTATTTTACGTCTAATCCGCTCAAATGTCTATTTTTAATTATAATTAAAAACTGTACTTTGCCTACCAAATTAATATCAATTTTTTGCCAGTTCTAACTCCATTCATCCATCGTTTGCTACGTCATGGGAATGTGACTTGCTACTTCTCTACTAGACCAATATATAAAGATAATGCAAAGTCAATAACAGCTTATAATTTAATAATGAAAATAATTGATTAGTTTAGTACAAGATAATTTATTTTTTTTTAAGAATTTTCTAAGGTTGTTTAACCGTCACTATTGTTAAAAATATTCGTCGCATGAAAGTATATGTATATTAGATGTCACACCCTTGACTTCGTCATGTTGATTTTTTTTTTACACAATTATTAAGCCGTCTCAAGCTTGCCCTAACTTTTTAAGTACAAATATGCAATAAATATATACTCCATACGTCCCAATTATATAGAATTGTTTCATTTTTCACACGAATTAAGAAAGTTTCTTTGATGTCATTGAAAAATTAATTTTTGCCAAGATCTTTCCTAGTCTACTCCCATTTAATTTTCAGTATGTAAAACTAAATTATTGTTGGAATTCATAAAGAATTTGAAGAAGAAGAAATAAGAGTTGTTCCATATTTGCAAGAAGTGGGAAATGTGTGCAATTGGATGATTTCAAGAAATTGGCATATGAAGTGGGGAAAATTTAATAAGGATATATTGGTAAAGAAACACAACAAAATAATCTATATTAGGAAACAAGCCTATATATTTGGGAGAAGAGAAAAAGGAAACCCAGCTTATATAATTCGGAGAGATGGAATAATTTATTTTGATTATGTTTATAAATAATCGTTGCAATGGAAATATATGTATTGGAGATCACACCTTGACCTTCCTCATCTTGAACTTTTAATGACAATTATTAAGCCGTCACAAGCTTTTTGTAATTTTTTTAGTACAAATTGTTAAGATATATAGAGTTATATTTATTAAGGGTAGCATAGTAGTCATTTTAGCAATAAGAGCAAATGTCTCCTCATAATCCATATCATACTGTTGAGAGTACCCTTTTACAATCAACCTAGCTTTGTATCGCTCAATTGATCTATCAGAATTAGTCTTGATCTTATACACCCAACGGCAAATAACAACACTCTTACCAGGAGGCAGAGGAACCAAATCCCAAGTACCTGCTTTATGCAAAGCAGAAAGTTCCTCATCCATAGTCTGCTGTCAAAAATGATCAAGAATTGCCTCTTTATTGGAAGAGGGCTCAGAGAGACAATGAATATAAGCTAAAAAGGAAGTAAAAGATGAAAAATAACAAAAATAAGCAAAATCTGGTAACTTTGTAGACTTACGAATGCGTATAGATTGACGTAGAGGTGAATCCACAATCTCAGACAGTGCTTGAGAGACCATAGAAGAAGAGGGAACTTCAGGTATACTGGAGAGTAAAGTGTCAGTTAGCTATGTTAATGAGTCGAGCAGAAAAAAAGCTCAGGCTCGGCTCGAGCTTTTTTCGGCCTGAGCCGAGCCGAGCCGAGCAAAGCCAGGCCAAGAAAAAAAGCTCGGCTCGAGCTTTGGCTTGAGCCGAGCCCGATTTTGTTTTGTTTTTTTTCCTTGTGCTGCCAGTGCAGGCAGTAAAAAAAGCTGCCTAGTGTCGGTGGAACCGAGCCCGAGCCGTTTGAGCTTTTTTGCCATCCCTAGTGTTAGTACATGCAAAATGATCAGTACGAATTGGTTGTAACTGAGATGACAAGCTATCAGTATAATCAGAATAAAGATCTATACGAATAAGATCAGATCTAGTCAACTTTGAGTAGTGAATGGAATAGAAAAGAAATGTATATGCTCGAGAAAGACAACATGACGAGACACATAAAGTTTTTGAGTTATTAGATCAAAACAACGATATCCCTTTTGACCTTCACCATAACCAAGAAAGACACAAATAGCAGATCGAGATGACAACTTGCTGCGTTCTACATGAGGACAAAGAACGAAACAAGTACAACCAAAAACTCTAAAGAAAGAATAATCAGGGGCATGCCCATGTAACTTTTCGAAATAAGAAAAATCTGATAAATGAGAAGATGAAATTGTATTAATCAAACCTACAGCAGTAAGAACATCTTTACCCCAAAATGCACTAGGAACAGAAGCAGACAACAAGAGAGAACGGACAGTTTCAACAATGTGTCTATGTTTTCTTTCAGCAACACCATTTTGCTCATGAGTATCTGTACACGAAATTTGGTGAATAGTTCCATCTAAGGAAAGCAGCTTACGAAATTTATTAGAAGTGTACTCCCCACCCAAATCACACCTAAAACATTTGATAATATCAGAATGTTGAGTTTGACAAGAGCACGAATGGTTGTGTATATCTCAAAGAATTCAGAATGATGTTTTATTAATTAAATCCAACAATAACGAGTATGATTATCAATAAAAGAAACATAATATCGAGACCCTCCTTTTATGGCAACAGGAGAAGGCCCCCATAAATCAGAATGAATCAAATCAAATGGAGATGAAAAAACAAAAATACTTCGATTAAAAGGTACGGTTGAAAATTTTGTCAGTTTACAGCCACTACAATCAGTAATATTACAAGGTTGCAAATTCCCTAATGCCCCAGTAGAAGCCAAAAATCTCAAACGAGGAGACGAAACATAACCTAGACGAGAATCCCATAAATAAAAATCAAAAGAGGAATGACTCAAATGAAAAGAAGACAAATCAACACTAGGAGCAGCAGCAGCAGCAACTGGCACTTTTAACTAATCCAAAAATTATAGTCCCCCCTTCCTACGGCTTGTCTCAATCAGCTTCTGAAACTGCAGATCCTGCATATAACAAGAAGAAGAGGAAAATGTGACTAAATTACCAGAATCACATAACTGACCAATAGAAGTAAGATTTAATGTGAGTTTCGGAATATGATAAACATTAGGGAGAGACAAATGAGGGGTGACAACAGAACCAACACCTGCTAAAGGCATAGGAGTGTCATCAGCAGTCATGGCAGGAATAGAAGATGAAGGAGACACGGAAGCAAAAGATGAAGAATCTGGAGACATATGATGTGAAGCACCGAATCCAAAACCCATACAGAATGTGACATACCTGAAGAATTATGAGGCAACTGACCTACGAAAGAAGAAGCAGATATAACCTGTGGCTGTAAAGAGAGAAACTTTTGAAATTGCTCAGCCAGAGTACTAGGATCAGTGAAAGCACCAGATGAAACTGCTACTGCAGTATTACACTGTGGTGGTCTATAACCCTGATGTGGTCTGTGAACATTCAATTGTGACTGGTTGCCAGGCTTCCAATCTTGAGATTATTGATGCGATTGATTATGTTGTCTCAACTTAGGATACTGAGCCTTCCAATGACCTTTATGCTTACAGAAACTGTACTCATCTGGGGTAGCCCTTGCGTAAAACTTATTCTGATTATTAGAGAGTGACTTAGAAGGCACTGCTAAGACAAAAGGATTAGAAGTAAAAATAATTCCCTTTTCAGAATAAGATTTAAGATGTATTTCTTCAGCCAATAACTCACTAATAACCGAGTCAACATAAGGAAGTGGAGAACGATGCAAAATTGAACCTCCCTTCAAAATCACTGTGAAGTGCTGTTAGAAACTGTACCAACTGTTGCTGCTCTCTACGAGCAATATATGCAGCACACACCTTTAATTCTGTCGATTCTGTAAGAGCCAATTGATCCCAAAGATCTATCATAGCAAAATAAAACTCCTAAACACTCATATTCTTCTGCTGAAGAGCTCGTATGTCATTCTCCAATTGATACTGTTTTACAAAATTTGACTGAGTGAATAACCTTTGCAGATGATTCCAAACCTCCTTTGATGTCTCATATTTCACCAACTCTCTACCTATGGAATGCTCAACAGAATTGTTAATCAAAGTAATAATTTTTACATTGTATGCTTCCCAGATATCTATCAAAACAGCATAACCCTCATCAGTATCCCCAGGTTTCACAGAAGTTCTAGTAACATATTCCCACATCTTTTTACCCTTAAGAAAAAATTTCATTACATAACTCCAATACGAATAATTCTTTTCATCCAACCCTACACTCACAAATTTAAGCGAATCGCCTCTTTCAGTAGTTATAATTAGAAAATAAAAGGAAAATCAGATCGCAAAAGGGAGTAAAACGAAATACCAGATTGTAGAAACTGAATTAAAACGAAGTATCAGATTGTAGAAACCGAATCAAAACGAAACACTAGATCGCAGAAATCGAATCAAAATAAAACACCAGATCGCAGAAAGTTGTGTTTGAGATTAAATCTTGTCGAATGAAACTTAACTCTGATATCATGTTAAACAATCCAAAAAAATAAAGAAAAAGAAGAGTAGGATTTCATTGATATTGCATAATGAAATTGAATACAAAAATCTAAATATAAAGAGACTATATATAAGTTAAATAAAGGAAACTAAAAAGATTATTTTACCCTTAATAAATATAACTCTATATTTCTTAACACAAATGTGTTATAATAAAAAAAAAAAAAATTTTTTTGATAGAAGAATTTTCTAAGATTGTTTAACGGTCACTATTTTTATAAATAGTAATCGCGATCATTATTAAGCCGTCACAAACTCGTCCTAATGTTTTACACCTTTACCTTCCTTTGTTGAATTTTTTTTATGATAATTATTAAGCCGTCGCAAGCTTGTCCTGAATTTTTAAGTACAAATATGCAGTAAATGTATGACTTGTTTTGATAGAAGAATTTGTTAAGGTTGATCACCTTATTATATTTAATTGTCCAAATGAGAAGTATATAGGATGTTCACACATTTATGTTCCTTGCAAGTCGGTTGTAAGTAGGCGTGTTTATTAATGGGGGCGAGCCTAGCTGCTCGCTCAGGTCGTCAGTGGGGAAAGTCGAGCAAATTGGCTCACCTCAAGAGAGTTGGGCTCAACTCGTCCCTTGGTGGACGAGCAGAGTCGACTTGTGAGCCACTTCCCGACTCACTTCTTTTTTTAAATCGAAAATTGCATTTTGTAATTGAAATGCACATCTACGAGCTTGCGAATGAACTCGTGCAAACCGTTCCGTTCATAGGTTCACACTCTCAGCTCGTACTTTATCTAGGTATAAGTCGATTCGACGAACAACTCTTCTTATCCCCCAGTAGTATGGTTTTTTGTGATATTTCACTGCTCTTTATATTGCAAAGTTTATCTCTGATGATTGTATACATGGAAGAAATCAAATCACGAACAAATTATCATAATTTATGATGATTTTATTTACTTTGTGCAATGGTTTCACGATGGAAAAAAAAAAGGAAGGAAAAACCCTACGTTTGTGATGTGAATTATACAGACGCAAAAATAACGTATGGTGTTTGAAGATGATAAAATATTAATTTATAATCCATGCTATCGATTTTTTTAAACATCTAACATATTCGAGAGATCAACGCAAGAATGCTTGATCAATTTTTATTACAAGCTCTAAGTGAATCCCTTGACTTTCGCTTTAATTAGTTTTACTGAATAGTGAATTGTATGAAAAGTTATTTATTTATAAAATGAGTTTTCATAAAGTTTCATTGGGGGATTGTTAGATATTTATACAATAAATATAATATATGAAAAAAATAATTAATTCCGATAAAGTGTCCAATTGGTGAAAAGTGTAAAATATGACCGTTTTTAACTATCAAGTATTAACAATCCATTACCGCTAGCCATAAAAATTACAAATAATACTGGATCATGGTGAATGCAGTTAGATCATTTTTCTGCCTATATAAATACACATTTGGGCATTAGAAAATAGTCACAAATACGAAATTGTATTTTCATATTCAGTAAAATATTATACTTAATTTTATATATTTTCTAGAGTACACTTGAGAGTTCTGAAAACTATTTGTGATTGCTGCACAATTGATTTATTTGATCGTTGTATCTTGGAGGTGATTGTCCACTGAGGTCGCAGCAGTTATTGACGGGCAATTACGCTTTAGGACATTGTGCTGTCATGAGACTTGATCAGTCGATAAATTTTATCTTTCTGCACTTTACTGTATTGCAACTAATAATCTGTCCTACAGAAATATGCCATTGTTTGACTCTCTTTAAAACAAAATAATTTATTTCTCACATTAATTTTCAATAACACATTTATACAATAAAATATTTTACACGTAAATTAAAATTATTTTCTCACTTTTTAATCATTCATTCTCTAAAAAATCATTTGTACACAATAATGACCATGAAATAGGGGCTAAGATTGATTTGAAAAATTAGAAAGTTTTAAAAGAATATATTTGTTTTCACCATGGGAGCATGTTTAGTTATAAAAGTAAATTAAAATTCACCCTTTTCTAAAGTAGATTTTTTAATTTTATATTTGACAAAATAAGTAAAAATAAGGGCAGATAGTTTTGTTCAACTGAATCAAAATCGAACCAAACTAAATCCTTGTTTCATAATTTTCAAAATACAATTTTTTCTTTTATTTCTAATCACATATTTTTCAATAAAATAATATTACATACAAATCAATTTTTTTATTTATTCTTTAACCATACATTCTTCATCAAATCACTATTATAAAATACATTATCAGCCCCTTTCAAACAGGCGCTGACTAGTTTCAATTTAACTGGTTAGGTCACGCGACCCGCTTCTCGATTCTATAGCAAACTACAGAAAGTTGTATGTGTACAAAAGGGAAGCAGAAGGAACGACGCCATGCTGTCCTTTCCAAGCCAGGAGATAAGCTCCGATGTAACTAACATNGAATTTAACTTTTTTATCAAATTAATTATTCATTTGAATAGGCCTAGCTTTATGGGAATTTAAGACTCGTTGAAATCTTTAATATGAAGGAGTAACAATTTTTTTTCCCTAGAAAACATTTGAAATAGAAGCATATATTTTTCTCATAATTAAATTAATATATTGATTTATTTGATTTTCAATATTATCTTTTAGTAATTGTTTTTTATTTGCTTATTAGAGATGGTCCATTAAATTATCATCCATAATTAGCATAATCTTTGAAGCAACTAAATAATATCTAATAATTGAAATATAATAGGCAATGGCCTCATGATTTGATTCGATTTTGATGAAAATCGGACCAAATTAGAGACCATTGAAAATTCTACAAATGGATTCCACATGCAACGATAAAATTAAATAATACCATTGAAATAACAAGGTTCGATCCAAACTACACCTAGAGGAGAGGGTAAATAGGTGATTATGCGAAATTAAAAACTTAATAGTTAATTAGCAACAAGTCATTATTAATTATATCTAGATGGTTAATCAAATAATTCAATTTTTCTATGTTGAAATACCGCAGTTATGAAAGCAATAAACAAACACAAAAAATGATCACGGAGAAACCTCAATTGGGTAAAAACTCCGAGTACTTTACCAGTAAAAAATTCACTATAAACGAAATATAAACTTACAGTCCGCTAGACACGACTACCACCAGTATTTTCTGACCTTCTGATTTCAATTTTCACAACTTTCCTGGATTACGTGCTTTTGCACCAGCTATCGACTGCAATTTTCAAAACTCTCATGGATTGTGCACCCCTGCAGTAACTTCCGACTTTATGAATTCGTCTATCTCTTGTGTATCAATGAAGAACTTCATGTTTTTCAACAACTGAAACTCCAATCACCTTCGCTTGATCTTCAGAGCTCTGACAGATGTGTAAGAAGTAGCAATTTGTTATTTGGATTATGGATTTGATGTTTTCAACGCCAAGATTAAATCAAAACATGATAATGCGGACATCACGCCCAAAGTTATTTAGCTATTTTACTACTGTTATTGCTATTGGACATTATCGTTTATTTTATTTTATTGTTATTGGGCTTGTAATAGTGGATTGACCCAAATCCATTAGGTTTTCGCTATTTATTGGTTCTTTTCATTATTATTGAGACAATTAATGATTGAATGAAATTTTGATTGGCGACTGCCACGTTTTCTCCTCTCTTCCTCTCTCCTCGTTTCTTTCTCCCGGCTTTTTCTTCTTCTTCCTCCATTGATTCTACATCAAAGTGGTATCAGAGACAAAATCTGGGTAATACTTCATCTACAACCCATAATTTTTTTTCAATCACGATTGTCCATCTACTTCTAGTTCCACCTGAAATCGAAAGCAAAATCCACGACAACAACCAAAACAGCCCATCTCCAAGGTAATCTTTCATCCCATACTACTCAATCTTCACGAAAACTCAGTGGTATCTATCCCCGCTCACACAAACCAACTGTCGTTCGAATCATTTAATCCCAAAAATCACAGTAATTCAAAAACAATTTCTGCACAAGATAGCCCAAATCATCACATCCGCCTTTGCACTAGTCACTGCAGGCAACTTCCTCTAAATCACAGCCCCAAATTAAAAAAAAAAAAAATTCGCTACAGCCACAAACCGCCTGCCTGGAACTCCTAGAAACGTGAACCGCCGCCACCGCACGCCACCATTGCCACATCACGCTCCACCACCTCCAGCATGCTCCATCGTCGAGAGCAACCCAGTACGCTCCACGTTTTGGGCCCAATTGTGGGCTCTTCCGTTTTTATTTATGGGTAGAGTTTGTTTTACTGTACGTGGAATTAGTTTTGGATCCTAATTTGTAATTTCCTTTTAGGCTCGATTTTGGGCCCTGCTTCTTATTATTTACTATTAGACAAAAAAGAGGTATTTTAACATTTTGCAGGTATCCCTTTGACCTGCTGATCGATTCAGTTCCTTCAACGATCAAAATAGGGAGCTCCTGTTCTTTTGACTTTGGTGCTCAATTCATTAGTGTTTAACTACTCGGTGCTCAATTACCTCGATGAACAACATGGAAGCTACTATTTCTTCGTCTTTAGTTTATATTACTGATTCATCTTCAAATCGCATCAATTAAATTTTGGGTTGCGTCCTTTTAACTCGTCCC
>CAIGRB010165715.1:723-15841 GCA_903798255.1 Fraxinus quadrangulata
AATCGTGTAAGGAACAAACCTCTCGAGACAAAGTCTTGACGAAAAGGTGCTTTATTTATGAAGATTACGATTTACAAGAAATAAAATGCCTTCAAAGGGCACGAGCACATAAGTAAATTGAAAGTTTTAACGAGAAAAATAAAGGAATGAAATTACATAATTTTCTGTTCGAGAGTTGATTGATCGTGGTCTCTTCTTCTATGCTCTCTTTTCTCTTTTATAGACTATTCGATAGTTGTTGAATAACTGTTTGGAATTGATCGCGCTATAACTACCCACCTTCTCCATTATGGATGATTTATCAAAGAAACTATTTATAATCGCTGCCACTTCTCCCATTATTTAACTGTTTGCAACCGAGATTCTTGGATTGTGGGATGAATCGTTTCAATAAACAGTCCGTTTCTTTGAATAATAATAAGACATTATCCTCGTTCGGATCTTGAGCATCTCACATGTTTGAGCGACGGGGGTTCTTAGTCACTTGGGCGTCTTGCAGGCTTGAGCGACAACGGGCCTCAACTACTTGTCCGTATGTCAGGCTTGAGCGATTATGGGCTTCCATTACATAACTCCATCTTGGGCTTCCACATGGTCTTGTTTAGATCCGTCCTTCGAATTCCCTAGCTAGGATTCACTTTCTGGGCCATTTAATTGGGCCTTATTATTTTTGTATGTCAACACAGCCAATCGTGTTTGATCTTTTCTCTTGTCCGGCATCTCAGTTCTATGCACCACACCATCTATTCATCTAGTTAATCAAAACCAAAATCGACAATTTCCACGTCATCAAGGGCACGATGCTTTACCGACGATAGCTCCATTACCATCCTTAATTTGTATTCCCCACTTGAGAAGTGAGTGTGATAATTTCCTCATTTTATTTTGTTTCCAAAAGTCATGTTGTAAGTTGTATACTCGTATCAATATCGTGTTTCACAATAATAGTGCTCTTTATGTAATAAACTTTTGTGTGTGTTTAGATTTTTTTGGGGTCAAAAACACTAACCATTTTGGCAGAATATTGAACCCATTAATCATTAGAATTATAAATTTAAATTACATTTGCGGTATTACCCTTTAATATTAATTTGAAATGAGAGTTTCCTATTTAACAATGAAGATGAAATGTAAATCATGGCTTTTTTTTTTATTAGTTTTAGGGTTACAAAGATTAGGAAATATGAGATTAGAAGGGATTTTGGGATGGTTCATGGATGGAGCCATGGAGCCGAAAGGCTATTAAATTGGATTAAAATAGGTAAATTTGGAGATACTTTGAGGAGCTCGAAATGAGGTGGTTATATATTTGCCTTAACATTAAAATTTTTATTCCAGTATTGTAAGTTGGGACGGTGGAATTCTCAAAGTGTCGCATTGAGTCATTTAGTATTGTTTGCTTAAGTCCTACTTCTTAGGTAAGCAATGGCTTGCACTTGCTTATTTATTGAAGTATTTGAAATTATTGAATCCTTGTTGGCTTATGATTGTAGCCTTGTCGCCTTATATGATTATATTGTAGTATTCCACCCTTGTCTAGTTATATTAACTTTTGTTAGCATTTAATTGTAGGATCAACTACACATGCGCACGTAGTGATTAGGTTGAAAATTTTAATTGTGAAATGGTTGAGATGTTTTATTATTATCGTTTTTAGGTTAATTATCAGACAATAGTCATATACCATTTTTAGGTTAATTATTGGTTTCAAATACACTTATAGATTTTGCATACATACTACATTTTGGAAGGATGGGCTGATTTATGAAGTTCGTCTTAGGCCCCAAAAATCACCAGAACGACACTACTATGACCAATGCTAATTCCAACCACCACTAATCTAGCCACTGCAAAAATTAGATATCTATTTATACGAAGGTGGATGGCGAGGATCCGGTATCGTTGAAACTGAATAGCAACCAAGGCAAAAACCATCTTTTTCTAGTTGCAACTCTCAAGGTGAAACCGTTGATTGAGTTGGATTTCACTCGGCTTAGCGCTCCACCGCTTAGGTAGAAGAAATTAGTGGTGGTGGATTGTAGTTGAATCCCCAATTCCTTTATTCACCACTCTTTAAGCCTTAAATTTTCTATGAACAAATAGTTAGAGAAATTAACCAAATGCACGCAGATTAAAAATGCAATGAGAAAGTTCTAGAACTTAAGATTATTTCAATGTTTAATTTTGTATTTTTGAATTGACGGAAGACATATGACTTTAGGCAAGAGGTTTAACTTTAACGGAGCAAACAAGTCTTATTTGATAAAAATCATGTCATGCTTCGAGTTAGCCTGACGATAGCAACTTTCAGCTTTTCAGGGTTGATAGAAATGTATTTGTCACTCCATAAATCATTAACAACTGAGGTTAAAATTGAGTTATCTTAATAAACATATTCACAAACTCTTGATTTCCTCTATGGTCCCTATATTTATTCAAGAACAAAAAACATAAACACACATATACATAGGGGTGGGCATGGGTTGGGTTGAGTTCGGTCGGTTTTTGCCCCAACCCATCATTGTTGGTTTATTCGAAATCCAACCCAACCCATGTAAATGTTGAAACCCAATCCAATTATGTGCCGGTTGGGTCGGGTTGGTCGGTTCGAGACAATTTGTCGCACAAAGATTAAAATCATCTAATTTTTTGATTTAAAGTAACATTAATATAGTCATCCAATATCAATAAACTTGAAAATTAAAATAGTACAATCCACCAAATATTCATCAAAATAATTAAACAAAAACGATTATACATTTCATTAAACCGAACCACAATAGCACATTAGCATCCTTGAAACTTTTTAACTAAATACACATTATAGATATACCTGAAAACTTTTTAACTCGTGTGCCTTTCATCATCTTCATTCAATTTTGAATTTATCGATTTTAATTCTACAAAAGAAATAAAAAAATGATTAAGTTAACAAAAAACATAGAAATAAAATCAAAATAACAAAATTTATATAATATATATATATTACCTTCATCTAATTGGTTGTAATGCTCAACATCTTCCATGTGGAAACCATCTAAGTTTGGAGAAGCTTTCAACCAATTTTGTGTGCATACCAATGCCTTCATCATTTTAGGATTTAATGAACTGCGAAAAGAATCAAGGATCCTTCCTCCAATGCTAAAAGCACTTTCTGGAGCAAAAATTGAAACTTGAATTGCCAAAACATCCTTAGCCAAATTGGACAAGACACAATACTTACTTTTTTTAACCTTCCATCAATCGAGAACATCAAAATCCTTGTTCTCTACGCTTTCATGAGCATCAAGTAAGTATCTTTCCACATCATTTTTTATTTCAGTAAAATCTTTTACTACTTGTTTTTTCAAAAGTTTGGAAAGGCAAGCATAACTCATAGAAGAAGAACCACCTTTATCTGTATTGGAATAACTCACTCATCGGTAGATGTTTGACTGCTTCCATGAACGCCTTCAAAAGCCACATACCACTCATAAATATGCATTAGATTGACTTTCAAAATTTTTATCATGATACCAACAACGTCCCCATCCCTGTGTAGATCACTAAAACAGTATTCAACATAATCCAGTTTGTATCTTGGATCAAGGATAGTAGCAATAAGCAACAGCTGATTTATATTTTCCATTTTACCCCAATACTTATCGAACTTCTTCTTCATGTTAGTCGCAATTTCACCCAATAGAGCATTACCACTTAATCACATTCATTCAATTCCATTACAAGATTACGAGTTTCATGAAGATAAGCAGAAATACTAACTCACAACGAACCACTAAAAGTCAAAATGACATTAAAGAAATTTTTAAGGAACTTGACAAACACATATCCAATTTTCCAGTTTAAACTTGAAGGAGGTCCACCTCTCTTTCTACCACTATCGTCTTCTCGAAAGTAATGCAAATACTGAGCATCTTCTTCTTCTATCATGTCGAAAGCTTTCTAAAATTTTAATGTTGTTTCCAACATCAAATAGGTATAATTCCTCCTAGTTGGAACATCCAAAAACATAATAGACTTGCAATCAATCTTCTCTTTTCTCGCACACTCCTTCAGTTTTTCATGCCTAGCAGGAGAAGATTTTACATATTTGATTGCATTGCGGATATTCACAATGGAGTCATGTACTTCCCTCAACCCGTCACAAACAATCAAATTGATAATATGTGCATAACACCTCAAGCGCAAATATCTCCCCTCTAGAACACATCCTTCACTCCAAAATTGACCCATCTGAAGTTGAAAAGTACTGTTGTTTTCTAAAAGGGAGGAGTCAATTGTTTTCTAAATGCATATTTCCCTTACAGTTAGTTACTGGGTCATTATTTATGGCCCATTTGAAAATTAGAATCATTTTTATTGGGCCATGTCTATGTTTTCTAATTGTTCATTGTGCCATAGAACTTGGACCAGTTGGAAATAATAAGCATTTGTTTTAATTAAGCCATGGCATATAGTTTGTACTCGGTCATTTTTGCAGAAGTCTTATTGGGCACTTCCAATTTTAATTTGGCCAATTTTACATAATTAATTTATGTGGTATTTACACAATTCCTTACTTTTCAAGATCTATATTCTAAAATCATTTGGAATTAAACCTTCAATCATAAACAGTAAGATTTTGAAAAATATTCCATCAAATCTCTTAAGTGGAAATTACACAAATCCCTACATTTCTAGACCCATATTCTAAAATCAGATTTGAAGTTTTAATTTTCAAAAATCAGATATTTTTTAATCAAAAATTTTCATCCCATTTAATTTCATCCCAAATCAAACCCTAAATTCATCACACACACACACACACACACACACACTCTCTCTCTCTCTCTCTCTCTCTCTCTCTCTCTCTCTCTACCGTAACTGTATGTCTCTCCTCCCGTCTCTCTCTTCTCTCTTTGCACTTACCGACCATATTTTTCTCCTCTGATCTCTGTCTTCTCTCTTTCCACTCATCGACGACGCTGGAACTCGAAGCGGCGACCAACGCAAATCTGTCATCCTTCATTATTCTGGTACGATGGCTGGCAGCGGTGTGGATACGATTGGTGCGAGCGACAATGGGTATGTTCTGGTGCGATTGTGCGCACGGCGGTGGGTGCGATCTCTGTGTTCTGGTACGATTGATGTTTGTTCTTGTCCAATTGGTGCGCGCGACGGTAGGTGCGAAGATGAAGCAGAAGGAACCAATTTCATAATTTTAAAAAAAAAAGAACAGAGGAAGAAGATGTTCGTCGCTGCTTTATGGTGGTCGGAGCTTTGGCGTTGCTCGCTGGTTTTTTTTTCTTTTGTGGCCGATAAGAAATGATGATGTTGGTGTCGTGAGTTTTTTGTTTTGTTTTTGTTTTTATGGCGGTGGTGTCGTAGTGATGATGCTAGTGTGATGGTGGTGGTCATGGCGATTATAATGTTATGACGATTGTGGTTGTCGTGGCGGTGGTTAGGGGTGGGATGAGATGAGATGGGTTTGGATCCCTGTGACCAATTTTTTGGTTAACTATTACCCCAATAATTGGTCAATTTGTAACATGTGATCAAATAATTATGACTGTTTCACAATTGATTAAAATAGCTGTTCCGAAGAAATGAGCATAACTTTTTGCATCGGTGTCAGATTTTCTATTATTATATTTTCGGAAACGTCTTTTAGCGCTCCATACCGTCCCAACCAGGGTTTACTTGGTTCAAATCATTTCCAGCCTCAGATTTGCAGTTTAAGGCGTGTTACCGGACAGTCAAAGTTTTAGCATTATTTTTAGGTTTTTCGTTTCCAGCCTCAGATTTGCTGTTTAAGGCGTGTTACCCTGTAGTTTTTTGATCCGTGACCAAATAAAATAATCTGTGATTACCCCAATAATTGGTCAATTTGTAACATGTGATCAAAAAATTATGACAGTGACCCACAATTGATTAAAAGAGCTGTTCCGAAGAAACGGACATAACTTTTTTGCACTGGTGTCAGATTTTTTATTATAATATATTTTTGGAAATGTCTTTTACCGTTCCATACTGTCCCAACCGGGTTTACCCGATTGACGTTGTTTCCAACATTAGATTTGCATTTTAAGGCATATTACCGGGCAATCAAAGTTTTAGTGTTATTTTTAGGTTTCTCGTTTTTTGTTTCCAGCATCAAATTTGCAGTTTAATGCGTGTTACCAGGCAATCAAAGTTTAATTCGAAGCCAATCCGGAGATATGAATAAGTATTTTAATGGCAAGAAAAAAAAGAGAATGAACACCTGAAAATTCGATGAATGGGAACAACAAAATCCGAATGACAATGATAATATAGATGAATCGAAAGAGAATAACAAAATGGTTGAACCTGCCAATGTGAATGATTCAAAGTAGAATGATGAAGATAATATTCAATATGAAGATTTAAATCAAGAAAATTGTTTTTCTTTGAATTTTGATGATCTTGAAAATTTGAAGGACATTCACATTGATCAAAAGATGAGGGACTTTTTAGTTCAAATTTGTCTATAAAGAGTTAATGGCATCTTGTTTTCTAAAGATAGTCAAAGGTAAACATTTTGAATCATCACAATATTTAAGTGATCGTTTGGAACAGTTCGCATTATTATTTGGTTGTAATATAAATAGTTTGAATATTTAAGTTTATTTGTTGTTTTATTGTTGATTTTAGGTTAACAAATTTAGTTCCGTAAAACTTTTATAAATGAAAAAATTGATTACCAAATTTTGATGTTCACCTTAGGTCTCGTGAAACACAGGTACGATCCTACTTAGAAGTGCCATTACCTGGAACAAAAGGAGGCTTCTACAACAACATCAATGGCCGAATGTATGACCTCGATCCACTTTGTTTCCACATAATTGTTTTGGATCGATTTTTAGTCTAACATATTCATGCTCAAGTAAAATGTCAACATGTTAACTAAGATGATTTATTGGTGCAGGTATGTATGGCAAGTTACTCGATGTATCACATATGGAAATTCAACTGGTTGGTTCTTCTTGGCCTTGAAGAAGAAAACGAGACCCTATACTTTTTAAAGCGTTAAGATCTCACAAATTCTGGACAAATACCGGGGACTTTCAACTTATAGATAATATTGGATAGTTGTATAATAGCTCTGGAAGGAAAGAATAAAATGATTTACCTGGACATATGTGGCAAACTTTTGGCCAAGGCTGTATTATGCACTCTTTCTTGTTTCTTTATTGAAATACCAGTTGAAAAAATTATAGGCAAATTCCTGTGGTGCTATAGATAGTGATTTATAATTTAGAAGAATAGATCTGGAGTCCTATTGACTGACTATAGATGCGAACGCATCTTCTAGAAATTGCTTGGTCGAGACCTTACTACGTAGGTCGCGAAACTAAAAGAATTTCGAGTTTTGAAGGGCCATCTATTGCTGTTGCGAATCAAGTAGTTTATCGAAGTTATGATATCAATTTATTACAAACAAGTGATCAATTGATCAAGTTTCTCATTGCCTAAACTTGAAAGATATGGGTAGACCTCACCAAACAATAACATTGAGCCTACTAAAGACAGTAAATAACCCAAAAAAGAAAAAAAGTTACAAAATCTCTTGAAATACTAGGGTCCTATAATTCAATATCATTGATGAATAAACTGATGAAAAAGGAACTTGCTTAGAGCAGAATGGATGCATTGTAAATCTGGGTTGATTAGCGATAACTGCGGTAGACGGGAGTGTACATGCAGCTCTCTGCGTGCTTAACAAGATCCTTGGGTCGAGGGAGTCGGGAAGCGAGACCTGGAAGGTACGTAAGCATGTCAAGTTAGTGTGCAATTATTGAAAGTCAAAACTCATTGGAAGGAACCAAGTTGGGCGAATACGGGACTTACCGAGTTCATATGACTTTGCAGCTACATTTGCTGCAATGTTGGCTGATATTTTTCTGATATTAGAGAATGGAGGATAGATGAGTCCTTTGGCATAGTATTCCTCTGTCACTTGAGCTGCCAAAGCTTCCGCTGTAATGAACACGAAAGATCAAAACTATTTACTGCTTATTTTGTGGAAAACAGAGAAAAAATTAACCATAATGCATATTTCTTTAGCTTTCCTAGAAGAAATCCCACTGTTATGTATACCAAAGGCTTTCTTTACCCCTTCTAGGTGAGCTCCTGTATGAGGTTTTTTAGGCACCCACTCGGGGACAAATCGAGCCACCAGGGGTATGAAGGTGCACCGGTCCCAATTCCAACACATCATCACTCACGTGAATTTCCATATGTAATTACCAAGTTATTAGAAAGCTTACAGGCTGCCAAAAGCAAATCGTCGTGCACGCGAACTGTACCAGACATGATCAAGCCCAAACCAAATCCCGGGAATATATAAGCATTATTTGCCTGCCAAAATGTATCTAAATTAGGAGTGTAAAAGCAGACAATCAAGTAGTAGCTTCTTCAGATATAGAGAAGCACCTGGCCAGGCACTAATATTTTGCCATCATACTCAACAGGGTCAAATGGGCTTCCACTACAAAAGATAGCACGTCCCTGAAAATGATAGTTCACCGTGTAGATAAAAGCCAACGAAATGGATGGCTGAAAATTATGTGTGTGTACCTAATAAATTCATTTACCTCGCTCCATGTATAAGCTTCTTCAGCAGTACATTCTGATTGTGAGGTCGGGTTTGATAGAGCAAGAATGATTGGTTTCTGCATGTCCTTAACAGGTTATAATTTTCACAGAGTTTTGGTAAATCCATGTTTAGCTAAAGCTTAAATATGCATTGGTCGGAAGAATAGAGAGAGAGAGAGAGAGAGAGAACCTCATTGAAGGATGCCATTGCCTCTACGACTTCCTTGGTAAATGTTCGTCCAACACCTGAAGTTCCTATCAGAACTGTTGGTTTTATTGCCTGAAATCCAAAGAGATGTGAGATAAGGAAATATACAAGCCAGAATTTTGTTAAATAACGTAAAATCCCTAGTTAGAACATGAACGTCCCACCTGAACTGCATCTATCAGTTCCTTGATAGGTTCGTGCTGGTGAGCCCAAGGCTGTTTGAAATGCTGAAGGGACTCTTTACGAGAACTAACAACCAATCCCTGTTACAAAGTAAAGAACTAATAAGAGTAATGAACACATTCTAGATACTAACATCATTAAAATATATGAGTATGCAATAAGAGGAAACCACAATAGATGATGGACACAAGTACCTTAGAGTCCACGAGCCAAACTTTTTTTCGGGTTTCTTCAATAGGAGCATCTGTCTGTAAATGCAAGAGTTGGAAATTTGATCAGGAAGCTTTAAATATTCAAAAGCAGACAGCAAAATAAGTTGATACCTTTTTGGATATCTCAAGAGCTATAAGCTCGGCTATACCAGTCCCAGCCTTCAGAAAGCAAAGAACTGAAGTCAGATAACGAGCAGAAGTCGAAATAATGGATGTACAGTGAAATTAACAAACACAAACTTTTAAATCTCATTTTGATGGATAGTCCTTTTGGAGGGGTGGAGGGGAGGGAAGGGATGGGGTGGGACAGTATAGAATATTAATCAGAATTAACCTCTCCAGCACCCAGGAACAAGAAAGTATGGTCGGCTAAAGTCCCACCCACTACTTTCAAAGCTGCAATAAGTCCAGCTAGAACTACTGAAGCTGTACCCTGTGACAAAACAATAAAACTATGAAGTTCTACAAAAGAAAATGAAAAAATTCTCAACCATATAACACTTCTACCGAACTTACCTGAATATCATCATTAAAGACAAGATGAGTTGTGCGGTATTTAGCAAGTAGCTCAAAGGCATTGTGGTTTGCAAAATCTTCAAACTAGTAATGTACGAAAAAATTTCAGGTTTATGGCAACAAATTGCAAAAATTCCTTTATGCATATCAGAAAAAATCCTTATACCTGTACTAGGATTTTCTCCCCATAATTCTGCTTAACAGCAGACATGAACTCTTCCAGAAGCTCAACATATTCCTGTATTAAAAACAGAAAGGCTGAAAACCATGTCAAACAAGATAACCGAAGTTAATTTGCTAAGTATTAAATAATTGATTACAAAAAAAGTAAATATCGAGACCTCGCCAGTTGCTCTGTTTTGCCTTAGCCCAATGTAGAACTCATCGTCCAATAACTTCTTATTATTTGTCCCGACGTCAATGGTTATAGGTAGGCACTGTCAAAGGTAAATGTAGAAAGTGAGTTTCTGCAACCAGATAGCGAACTATTTGACCAGTTCCCCAAGAATGAAACTTCAATATGATTTGCTTAGATATTAGATTTTCAGACTTGTCAAACTATATAGCATGTCTAGTAAGGAGGGTTAATTGATACTCGAAAATACTAAGGAAGAAAATAGCTAAAATTTTGTCGTTATAGTGTCCAATCCAGCCTAATATTGTTACCAAAAATGCACTAAACTAAGCCCTTGTTTGAGCTCCATTATTTAAAAACTCATTTTTCCTCAAATTCATGTTCAACTACACTTTCTCTCAATAAAATAATTTACATGTAAGCCCAGATTTTTCCTTACTTTCTAACCATACATTCTCAAAAAAATCTATTCTCCAAAAAACTAGGACTCAAACAAACCCTAAATATTTAAATAAAATATGTTTAAAATATCAGCATGCACATTTACCACCTTACTTCATAAAATAAAAGAGTCTGGACCATGAAAATTCAATATATACCAAAATATTCTAGGAAAATACAAACACGGTGGTGACAGATGACTGATTTTTGAATAACCTTATCAACATGGAATCTTGAAGAACTGGTGCAAATTTTTACTATGAGTCAGAACTTAACCAACAATTCTGTACCATTTATGAAGAGTTATCACTTCACGAAGCATAAAGGATATACACTATGAACAATCAAGAAAAAGAACAATGAATATTACAAGGAAGTAAAGAACATAGTTAGAGAAAACAAAGTTATTTTATGCTTACAACTGAGGGACGAACACCTCCAAGAGCTGTATACAGAGAAAGTTTTCCTACTGGAATCCCCATACCCTGCAACATTTTTGAATAATTTTGGCAAATAACGTTAACCCATGCATGCGGACGCACACAAAATCTCCGGTTTTTCAAGTTAAATCATAATTAAGGCTACTGATGCATTCTTATCAAAGGACTAATCAAATTCACCTGACAGCCAAGATCCCCGAGCCCTAAAATGCGCTCGCCATCAGTTACAACTATAACTTGAATATTCTTTTCGGGCCAATTCTTTAGAACTTCGAGAATCCTTCCCCTAAAAGAATTATATCACTTAACGTCGGATAAAGAACTAAATGATTAAAATACTTTGATCCAGTGAAAACCCCACTTCAATTATAGGCAGATAAAATATTTTATCAACTTCATAATAGAGTAACTAAACAAAGAAAAGAAGAGGAAGCAAAGAGTACTTCTCTTTTAAGCTGATATAAAGACCCTGTGGACGCCTGAAAATGCTTCCATACTTCTGGCAAGCCTCACCAACTGTCGGGGTATAGACAACCGGCAGCAGTTCTTCTACATTATCAATCAGAAGCTTGTAGAAGAGCCTTTCATTTCTCTCCTGCATGTTTAAGAAACGAAATTAGCATATGAAAAAGAATGAGATCCTCACACTCTATTCACCCTCATCAGATATATGGTCAAGAGTAATCAAAGTATCATGCGCAACCATAGTCTTAACAAAAAAAAAATTCATAATATTAGTGTCAAGGGGTAAATGGATAAGTCGAGGATGCTTAATAGAACTATCACGATTGATTTGACTCCATCCTACAATTTAGTTGTTGTAAATTTATATTATTGAACCACCTCATCCAGTAGCTTAAGTTGTAAAAGAGGGACATAATTTATAATTAAATTACGCTTTCAAAAACCTCCTCACATACGGCCAGTAACATTTTCATCAAAGGTCTGACACGTGCATAATTTTCATAAATAGGTGACAAGACTCGAAATTCTAACTTTTAGCCTTTGCATGCTCTAATATGACTATAATACGGACATTTCAATTAGAGTAGCACGTCCGTGTCCGACCAAGTATAAAACTAAATTTATATTTTATAAATGAAGAATTTTAAATAATTTAATCAACATGTCGACCATATGTCGTGTCAGTACTTTTTTGAAAAATCGCGTATTGACATATCCAACATGAGTCGTGTTTGTGTCGGTGCTTCAGAGTTGATATCATTTTGAACCGCCTCAACAAATAGAAGTTTAAGCTGTTAGAAAGAGAACATTTATATTAAATACATAAAAAAGTAGTTATAGAGTTCAAAATCTTGTAACCATATCAGTACTATCCATCTCAAGCAGTCACACTCTGAACTTCTGTAAATGCATATACAAATTGCACTCATAAGAAGGTAACCTCATTTGGAAAATGGAGGCCACCACATAACGCGAGACGTTGCTTTAGATTATTGGCAGTGGTCGATATACTAGACTGGCACATAATTTAAGTAGAAACGAGTAAGAAAAGAGTGGCCAAATAAATAACCTATCATCTTTATACTCACGTTTTCTCAAACCGTCTGGGATTTATATGACAAAATTAATATCATGATTACTACAGGAGGGCACAAGTGACTGTTGCGTGTACTTCTGAAGGGGTGCATTTACCTGAAGGTCCATCATGACCATATATCTTTGCAATGGGACTGTAAATTGGCGCAGATTGTGCATCAATCTCTTCTCCTGTCATCATAATCAAACAGGGGTGATAAGCAGCAGTCTAATTTACATAGACAAAGTAATACGCTGCACGATCGAACTCGATGGAAAGGTCTATCTGGTACCTGAAGTTCTTGAGTGAAAACAACTGGTGGAAGAAGGCCGGTCAAGTAGTGGGCATCTCTTTCCTTGTCAGTGAAGGCGAGCCCTTTGTTGTGATGTGGATCACGCAACAATGTATACCCGCTGAATAGAAATATAAGCATTATAAATCAGTTTCTTTAGCTAGAAATATTTAAATCATCAATTCCTTAGAAAGTTTCAGAATATTTTTAGCATATTGAAGATAGAAAAAAATGTAAATCCAGCAGTAAAATTCAACAATTTATGTTACTAAGAAACAGATCCACTCCATAAATTCACAATCACCAATATAAAACAAAATATGATCATACATTAAATCAAGAAAGATCCTGAGTCATGACTTCTGTAAATACAGCACAAAAATCTTGTAAAGAAAGAGAATGCATAGATTGAATCATAGTCTCTCTACACAACAGACACAATTCAAATCAGAGAAATGAACAGAACTAAATTAGATTATGCAAAACACCAATTGAAATCACACAACTTAGCATTCAATCTTTTAGATCAATGGCTCAGGAGAATACGAATATCATTAGCAATAAACAAAATGGATCATCACATTTCAGTCATGTAACCAAGAAAATGAGTCCATCATCATGCAAAATTTCAAACAAAATCGTATAATGGAGCATTGTATTTTTATAGATTACCTAGCAACAGAAACAGTCCATGGGGTGATAAATTGATCTTCAGAGGCCCTATCCTCACCATACACGTCCTTAACACCACCACCCACTCCAGCTTTATCTTCCATATCAAGAACTGATTCACCATTCATTTCCTTAAATGTACTCTCCATTGCTGAACTTATATTTCTCTCTCCTTTCTTGAACACAGAAAATGCTCGTCTCTGCCAATGAAACAAACTGAAACACAAACAAGAAAAAATAACAGCACACAAAATTAAAAGTTCTTGAAAAGACAAAGATTGCCGTGTTCTCTTTTCTTGATTTCTAGAACTTAAAACACAAAAATAACAACATCACACGAGATTAAACGCAGTTTCTTTTGTTTTATTGTTATTTTTTCCATTATCAAGGACCCAAACAACCCACCTTTTATAGCCCAACAAACTGGTAAAAGAATCAGCCTTTTCAATTCAAATCTTTAACAAGAATGTGAAATTGAAAAAATTAAAATGTGCATAGTGTAAAACGTATTGAGAGAAAGGAAAAGTGTGAAGTGTACCAGAAAATTGGCTCGGTTGAATGGGATCATGACGAAAGGTACGTGTGGACAATACAATGTATATATGTAACGTAAGATGTTCTCCGCAAATGTAGAGAGAGAAAGTAGGAGATTTGCGCGTTTTATAGAGAGAGAAAAAATGGTTGTTGTAAGTTACCAATGTTGAGGTAAAGAATAAAGATAGAAGCTTTCTTTCTTGCATTTGTGCCATTTTCTTCTCTCTCTGTTATATCCATCAAAGCTGTGGCTGTGTGAACACGAAGACAGAAATTAGTTTTTCTTTTTGCATTTTCCTTTTTTTATTCAACCTTGTACTAAACCATACTCCTCGAAAATTAAAATCAGATTTTTAATAAATTTTAATAGAAGTTAATAAAATATATGATTAAAAAATTGTAAAACCTATAAAATATGAGATAAAAATATATTGTTCACTTTATTTAGATTAAAATATAAATTTTAATTGATACCAAACAAGATATGAATATGTAGATTTGAATTTTAACTCGAAGAAAAGTCGAAAAATTGTCAATATAGTAGATTTCGAAGAATTAAAATCTACTATATTTGGAAGAATTAAAATCTAGATTTTAATTTAAAGTAAAGTTAACATTAATTTTAATCATATATTTCATGGGATCACGACCTTTCAACCATGTATTTCTTCAACTTTTTATAAAAAAAAATCTATTAAAATTTTGATTTTAACCATGCTTTAATATTATGAGCATTAGATAATATTATAAAAAATATCTTAACCCTTTTTTTTCCTTTTTAATGCTCACCTCATAAAACTTGCTTTAAAATAGTTTAGAAAATTATTTTTACAATTGAATAAATTACTCACTTTGTAATATTGATTTTGTTTGGTTCAAAAAAAAATTAATTAACAATTATAAATTATAAGTTCAAGTCAAATATAACAATTAATTTTAATCATATCTCACGTCGATCAATACACATTCCATTAACTTTTTCCCAAAAATACTAAAATTTTTATTTTTATTTAAACCAAGCAGGGAAATAATTAGAGGTGACAAATGAGCTGAACGGTTGGTCAGCTCGGCTCGCCAAAAATGAGCCCGAGCAGGCTGGCTCGCTAAAAATTAGTTCTTTTACGTTCGAC
>CAIGRB010165740.1:8580-22811 GCA_903798255.1 Fraxinus quadrangulata
TTTTTTTTTTTTTTCCCTCAAATTTTCAATGTTATGTTTAACCCCATGAATATCACCCCTATTGTAGGCAGAAATTCAACCCCCACAATAATGTAAAAATTAATCCAAACATATCACACATTCAAATATTTAAGTATATGTTACATTATAAATTAATGTTTCTGGGCCTCTATTATCCTGTTCCTGAGTGTAGGCTTTAGTGTTAATGCTGCCAACTTCTTAACTGTTCTAGCCGGGGCTAGTGGCTAGCACCGGCAATTTTCAGATTTTCAAAATCTTTAGTCAACTGCTTACCTTCTTCCTACTTATTGCGTCTGTGACTACATTACCTTACCAAGATGGTAATCGATAGTGCAATCGTAGTCCTTCACTAGCTTCAGCCAGCATCTTTGTCTCATATTTAACTCCTTCTGAGTGAATAAGTATTTAAGACCATGAACTATAGCTACAAGTTCCAAATAGTGCATTCGATGGTTTTGTTTACATTGTTTCAACTTCCTCGATACATACGCTGTCAGCTTCCCATTTTCCATCAACACACCCCCAATCCAGACTTGAATGTGTTACTATAAATCACAATCCATGTGAATCTTCTGGTATAGCCAACACTGGAGTAGAAACTAGTTTTTCATTTAACTCCTGAAAGCTCTTCTCACACTTTTTAAACCAAACGAACTTAACTCTCTCCTAAGTCAACTATGCCAAAGGCCCCAAGTTTAGAGAAACCTTCTATGAATTTCCGATAGTAGCCGGCTAAGCCTAGAAAGCTCCTCACAACTCCAACATTAGCAGATACTGCTAATTGGCCAATTATTCGCAACATCGACCTTGGTTGGGTCCACTTCAATTCCATGGGCAGTCACTACATGACATACGAATCCCACACGGGCTAGCCAAAATTCACACTTTTTTGAATTTGGAGCAAAGGTTCATGTAAAGTCTCTAACACTCTCCTCAGATATTCTTTGTGTTGCTGAGCATCCGTAGAATATACCAATATATTATCGATAAACACATTGACAAACAGATCTAGATGTTGAAATGATCGGTTAAGCAAGTCCATAAACAATGCATGGGCATTTGTTAAGTCGAAGGGCTTAACTTTAAACTCATAATGCCCAAGACGAGTTCTAGACACCATCTTTGGTATATCATTTTTTTTAATCTTCAACCGAAGGTAGCTTCACCTCAAGTCAATCTTCGAAAATACCATAGCTCGTTTCAACTCATCAATAACTCTTCAATACTCGGCAGTGGATACTTATTTTAATCGTCAATTATTCAACTCTTTATAATCTTTGTGCATCCTCAACGACCTATCATTTTTTTTAACAAATAGTACCAAGCTCCCCATGGAGACACATTTGGCCTTGTAAAACCCATACTACACAATTTCTCCAATTGTATCTTCAACTCTTGAATCTCCTTAGGAGCCATTCTAATGTTCTTTAGACATACATGCCGCTCCATGGATCTAGTCAATTGTAAACCACTTGCCTATCAGGTGGGTACCTAGTAGGTCATCAAAAATACATCGAGATACTCTCGTACTATTGGTATGCTATCCATAGTTGTTTTATTTTCTAACGTGCTAGTAAGATTAAAAAGATATCCATAGCAAAATTCATTCTTTAGCAAATTTTCTGCTTGCATAGTTGAAATGAGGCATGGAACTACTTTAATCCTATACTCATAAAACCTTGATTCTTAATCTCTAAAAGTCAAAAACCACCTCTAAGACTTTTTATCAATTTCTAGCCTAATTTATGTAATAACCATAACGCTAAGGGTCTGCTCAAGTACTTTGATCAGAGTCCTTCCTAGTACTTCACACTGCATAAAAATTCGAAACACTGCCATTGTTTAAATAATATCGCGTTTAGTCTATCATGTGTCCACTAGATGTAGAAAAAACTTGTCAAAACCTCTGGTTTCTCATACTGCATGAGCTTCATTGATCATTTCTTAAGCATAAATAATACATATTCCTATCCTCAATAAAGTTCTTCTAATATTCTTCTTCTTAAAGGTCATTAACCTTTAATTCCTCCCAAAAATTCTAGAGATAAGCCTAAAGCTAAGAGCATGTAGTAGACTTCCATAATTTAAAGAAACTTTAAGTTGATGCACTCTTAGAGATATAACATTACTTTATTTGAGTTGGTGATAACTCAATTACAGAATCGATTTTCAAAAATCCTTTTGCACATTTCAAATGATGGAATATATCTTCTATCCTTGGAGGAGGCTGTAGCGCAAAGATGACCACCAAAGTGAATTTTCGGGCTCAGTATACCAAATCTCAACCTTATCAATCACCCAAACAAACTCAACCCAAAACCTCCAACTATTCCCACTCTGGTTGCTATTGATTGTACCCACTTAGGACACAAAAAGGGAAGGTGTTTTGCAGTCACAAAGACCAAGAAGAGAAAAGGCAGTCGTGCACACAAAGCCAAGGAAAGATGGTAGTCATTTCTCCAAAGATTACAATAGGAAAACACACGTGAATATCAAGACCAAGGCAACAATATATAGGAAACTTTAGGTATAAAAGTGGCCAAGCCCAACCCAATACATGGGCCATGTATACCGAGTAGTGGGTCAATTCTTGTAAGCCTTCCAAGTTCGTGGGACGGGCCCTGAGCATCTCTAACTAAAATTAGGTCGCTTCAAATGCCCCTAACTAGTTTTTAGGCCGGGTCATCAATCTTTGGCGTCGATATTAATTTATCAAACATTGGTTTAACATCATTGCCCGATATTTATTAGGTATCAAAAAATCCAACAAATATCCATTTCGATACCCAATCAACCTGCAAGTGACCAAAACACACAGTTTATACTTACATAATCAAGGTAACCAATAAAATTCGTATCACATAACTTACCTCGTGTTTCGGACCAGAAACGCATACCATACCTGCTCCATATACTCACCAGGACTAAGATCAAGAACACCTAAGTAGAAGCAGATAATCACAGCAATCAATCAAGAGCAAATAAACATACGATGGAGATATCATATAAGATAACACAGATCTTTTCAAAAAAAATGTTCACACAGAACAATAGATTAACACTAAGTTAATCAAGCACACGGTCAACACATATACAACAAATGCATAAATGACTCATCTAAAAGATCTCACTACACTTATCCTATCCCATTCTATGTTGCTCGCACATCGAGAACACATATCTTACAAGACTACTCACTCAATTCATATCTAACTGGTAGAACTCTATAGATCCTAAGTCCTTGGGATAATCCTCTATCACTACATCACTTTTCCCAACCTACATGGATAATGGGTCTCCACCTAATAGAAGTACCTCTCTCATACTTCACCAAGGCCTCTTATCAGATAAAAGATTCCAACATTTGATCACATCTCTACTCATGATCCAAATGTCACACTCTACATCCTCGGTACAAAACCATCAATGTATCCTTATGCATCTATGCTCCATCTCACCAAAAGGCATACAACACATTGCTAATATATCTTAACACACTATGCTTGCGAACAATTACACAAAGTAATCAAATTGCTCTCAAATTCATGCAAGTGCACATATCAAACACATTGAAATGCACATATAACCATGTAATATAATTAAGCAATCGCATGCATACATAATGGATTACACATAGATGCACATGCAGTAACTAGGTTTACTCTCAATTAACCTTACTAGGGTCATCACTCGACCCTATAACCACATTTACCTCATCTCTCATCTTACCATTCTGCTTATCTTTTTTCTTAGGACAATTCTTAATAAAGTATCCAGCCTTATCACAACTGTAACACGGTCTACCATTAGACTTGTCCCTCATCACTCGAGTCACAACTCGAATCACCATTGTCTTGATCTCTATCCAAATTCATGTACATAAACTTCATTCTACTCCTCATCATATGCAACTCACCACTTCTCTTATTCTCTTTTTCTACTTTAATCTCTATCTCTTTATTCCTAAGGAAATCTATGACGATCTCAGGTGTTAAAGTGTCCTTACCATACTTAATTGCATTATTAAACTCTCTATATGAATCATGCATAGAATTTAGCAAGATAATGGCCTTATACATTTCAGACTCTTTTTCATCACAACTAACGATATCTTGAACAAGTTTGTTGAAAATATTTAGATTATCATCAAGATCCTTTGAAGGATCCATTTTAAAACTGAAAAATATTTCAAGCAAGTACAACTTATTAGGATTAGACTTAAGCAAATATAAATCCTCCAACTTTTGCCAAACTTCTTTAGTAGAATTAAGTTTTCCATCTTTTCTCAAAACGGTGCTGGATATGTGTAAAATAATTGAAGTGTAAGCAAGTTCATCATATTCTTCCTTTTGTGCTTTTGTTAAATTTGCAGGAAATTTGTCATCTGTGGCTTTTGAAACTTTTTGTTGAACTAAAATCTCCTTCATCTTTTGTTTCCAAATTGAAAAATCCCATTTCCAAATTGAAAAATCTCATTTTCCATTGAAAATTCCAACTTTGAAATGGGAAGACATTTTGAAAAAAACACAACAACCAAAATGCACAAATAGATCATACAAAGTAATCCTAAGGCCGCAATATACACCGTTCTACATTTTCAGGGTTTCGTGAGACTCAAGATCGCAGATCAAGGGAATGTTGAAATGGGTCGAGTCTAGGTATTTTAACAAATAATCAATACAACACGAAAGTATATCAACAAAAAATTCAAATTTTCATGCAATGCAGTCTCACATAGTGACTAAACGGTAGTTAAAGTACAAAAGCAATTACAAACTTTATTGTGGGATTTAGTTCAAATAGCAACACTCATGAGGCATTTCAAAATCAGGACTTTCGCCTAAATGTTTTAATTACAAACAAAAGCAAAAATATGCCTCAACGTTAAGAAACTCATCAGAAACCATACATCTATTGAATTGTTAAAGTCAAAAAAAAAAAAAGAAAAAAGAAAAAAAAAAGAGAAAACTTACATCTATTAAATTGTATTTATTTTTAGTGCATTATGGTTTTTAGATTTGGAAATAATAAACTATTATTAGGTCAACACATTTGGACCCACTTAATTCAGTGGGATCTTTTATTCACATTTTCTTTCCACCGAGAATGTTTTCTAAAACTCTTGAAGAGTTGAAGAGCCCGACACTCAGTCCTCCTGGTAACTTTTTGCTCCTCAACCAATACCTTCTTTACTTTCAGACAACCTGTAATAAAGATTGTAACTTCGGCTTCTGTAATGTATGGGCAATAACCCATGTCACAAGTTTCTAGTGATGAGCAGTTTCTAGCAAATATAGCTGAGCTCCACATCCATTATTTGTGGACACTTTGATATCACCGAATCCTTCAATATCGGGCAGCATTCACCCAGTGCAGCCATTCCTATGTCTCCAGGTTCTGCACAAATGGAATTTATCACTTAATTTTTATCATAAGCATCATGTGATTGCATTCCGTGAAGTTGGAAAGATTATCAATGAAGATTGCCTCCATGAATGCGTGACATCATATGAAAAGCCCTTGCTGGTGATGCTGCAGAAGGGTCATGGAGAAACTAGATGATAATTCCATTCAATGCTAACGAGAGTTCTTCATCAAATCCTATTCTGATGCTTTTTAATGGTAGACAAAGTCCACGATCAAACCAGATGATGATTCAATATAGATGAGTATAGACTAATACAAATAGCATGAGAAGTCATAAATGTTGCATCAATTCAGCCTGCATAAATTTTGCATGCTGAATGTGGAATGAATGTTTCAGAACCAAGAAAAATTACATGCATAGGGCTGTGCTGTTGTGCCTGTATGCATGACTATGTTTCACGGACACTAGGTTTGGCTCCTGAGGTATTACGCCTCAAGGCCGCTCTCCCCTCATTTTGAGGTCGGCAAGCTCGAACAACAAGCACACACAGGCTATGAGTAGGATGTTAGAGAGAATACCTGCATATAATCATATTATTAGTGCACTCTTTGGTAAAATAGACCTCACGCCTAGCTGTTAGCGTACTTGTCGTGCCGAATGGGGAGATAAGCATTTTCACTGCGTGACATTCTCCCCCATTTGAATTCGCTTACATCCTCGTAGCAAGAAGTGAGTTTCGCATCAACACACATTCGTCTCATTGGAAGAATAACAACGGCACTACCTCTACATGGACAGGCATTCACAAACCCGCAGTAAGTCGTACTTACCGCCTTCGACTCCAACCTTCACCCTCCGCCCCTCCGAGCATAAGTTCCTCGGATGAACAGCCATCAAATCGCAGTGCCTCAATGCATGTCGAATAAAATACACAATCTTCGCCATTGTGCCCTGTAATGTGCTCTCCTCAAAACTCCTTGAAAGGCACATAGGCAATTGCGTAACGCTGCCCTTTTTCATCCGTCCTCCCCACAACTTCCTTCATCGTGTTTTGCCAGCTTGCCGACACGATCCGTGGCCCAAAATCTTTTCCCCGCAAGACACACGACATTGTCCCATAACAACACCGCATGCTTGAGCAGTCCCGCTCTGATACAAACTTTTACGGACTGCAGGTTTGGCTCCCGAGGTATTATGCCTCAAGGCCGCCCTTCCCTCATTCTGAGGCCGGCAAACTCGAACAACAGGCACACACGTATGCTATGAGTAGGATGCTAGGGAGAATACCCGTATATGATCATATCATTAGTCCACTTTTTGGTAAAATAAGCCTCACGCCTAGCTGTAGCGTGCTTGCCGTACCGAATGGGGAGATAAGCATTCTCACTGCGTGACACTATGTGCAGTTCTACTGGGTCCTTTTAGTTTAATAAAGTATGAATAATCGTGCTAACTTCCTTTGTTTGCCTTGTACGTCATTTAAACCTCATAAACAAGTGCACATGTATGAAATACGAAATCAGCATAAGTAAGAGAATGGAATATCTTTTAAATTAAATATTTTTGAGGAACAAGCTGTGCATGAAGTTCCATGCCAAAAGACAAAAACATGTAAGTGTAAATGCTTCCAATTCAATCTATATATATTATTTGTGAGCATGCCAAACCCTTTGAGGCCTTTGTAGTAACATGTTGCACATGAAAAATGAAAATTTTAATGATTTCAGAAGTCATTAACGAAATATTCTTCGACAATACAAAGTTTATGCATGTATGTATAATATACTAGAGAGAGACGTCACCTGAGACAGTTAACATCTGGTAAGTGAGTTGAGGGCAACCTCTAGCAATAGCCATTCTTCCAGCATCCCCAACAACGACCTTGGTAATTAAACAGAACCCAAGAACTTCCAACAGCATGCAAATCCTCCTCCTCTAAGTTACCCCACTGTAGCTTCAAATATTTTTGAAGAGGGCATCCTTTAGTCACAGAAAGCAAGCTGAATTCTGAATATAATGATCAAGATTCAAAAGATTTGCAGTGATTTCCCACAGCATCTAATGAGACATCTGTAGGACTTCCATACACAGCAAGACCATGGGATTTCAAAGTTCTTCCACAACAAAGGGCTAGCTGAACTAATCCAATGTCATTCAAACTTTTGCAACACTGAAAATCCAAATCTCCGAGACAAGTACAATTCTCCCCGATAGCAATTAGACATTTATCTCTAACATGGATCTACAACAAAAGTAGCTTTTTACAGCATTCATTTACGGTGTGCATATAAGACATGCCGTAAAAATAGATTATTTACGGCTCCCCTGAATGTGTACCGTAATAGTTCTTTCACTTAAAGTATTTACAGCATACATTTTGGGCACGCCGTAAAAATTTAAGATTTACAGCATAATTCTCAAGCATAGAAAAAATATTTGTAATTTCTTGTTTTTTTTATTTAAAAAAGTTATTATTTACGACATACATTAAATGATGCCATAAAAAACATTTACGACATGCATATTGCACGTCGTAAAAATCTAAGATAAAAAAGGTGAAATTTTTTATGGCCTACGTATTGGTGCGCCGTAAAAAAATGCTTCTTTTCCTCTCCTTTCCTTTTCTTTTTTTTCCTTCTTCCTAACATTCTTTCTTTCTCCATTCTTTTTTTTTATTCCCATTTTACCCAAACCCTTCTCTTCCAAAAATTACAGTCGTTCAATCGGATCATCCGTTCAATCAGCAATCCAATTTTCTTAAAATTTCCCAAATCACGAAACCCAGGGTGAGGTCATTTATACGTCTAATTTAGTCGGGTTAGGGTTGGCTGTGGCCTCGAGTACTTCACTGCATCCAGTTTTATCATGAGCCGATGCCACCGATTGGCGTGCCAGCAAGTAATATATTTTTTGTTAATTTTAACTTCTTCTTTTTTGTCGCCAATTGAAGGAAAAAATTCTGATTTTATTGTTTTGTTTTGTGGGAAAAAAAAGGTGAAATTTTGATGCTGTACCATCTGTTTCAGTTTTCATAGTTGATTCTGGATAGTAATAATTTTTTTTGCAATTCATATCTTCTCCTTGGGAATAGTAGAAACTTTTTTATCATTATATTTATATAATGAAGGTTTTTTTTATGTTGTTCCATGTTCTTCAATAGGCCTCACGCCTAGCTGTAGCTTGCTTGCCGTACCGAATGGGGAGATAAGCATTCTCACTGCGTGACACTATGTGCAGTTCTACTGGGTCCTTTTAGTTTAATAAAGTATGAATAATCGTGCTAACTTCCTTTGTGCCTTGTACGTCATTTAAACCTCATAAACAAGTGCACATGTATGAAATACGAAATCAGCATAAGTAAGAGAATGGAATATCCTTTAAATTAAATATTTTTGAGGAACAAGCTGTGCACGAAGTTCCATGCCAAAAGACAAAAACCTGTAAGTCTAAATGCTTCCAATTCAATCTATATATATTATTCATGGGCATGCCAAACCCTTTGAGGCCTTTGTAGTAACATGTTGCACATGAAAAATGTAAATTTTAAAGATTTCAGAAGTCATTAACGAAATAGTAGAAACTATTTTTCTCATTATATTTATATAATGAAGTTTTTTATGTTGTACCATCTTCTTCAGTTTTTATACCTGATTCTGTAACTATAATTTCCCATTAAATTTGTATGCAAAGAAATAAAGAAATGAGATCAGTAGTATACGCAGTTTCACTCTCTCTTCTTCCCTGTGAAAAAATCTCTATGAATTTTAATCCTTTGTTTTGATTTATTTGTAGTCACAATGAAAAATGTATTTATATCCAATGGGTTAGCGTTTTCTCGATTGCTATTTGTTAGATGGTGGTGGTTCAATCAATTTGTCACTTCTCTATGATTATTCTTTCTTTCAAAATATACCTAGCTTTGACCTCCCAAATTGATGGTTACACTACAACAAAAACAGTCTTTGGCAACGTTCAAAAAACGTTGCCGAAGACCTTTTGCAACGTTTTTGAGTATGTTGAAAACCTCGATATTGTCGTAGAGTACAAGGATACGGCAACGTTCAACATTTTTTAAACGTTTCTAATAACCTTTTTACAACGTTTTTTGAGTGTTGCCAATAACCATTTTGCAACATTTTTTGAGCGTTGCCAATAACATTTTTGCAACATTTTTTGAGTATTTCCATAACTTTTTTGCAACGTTTTTGAGTGTTATTTATGCTTATATCCTTTTTTATTTTTGTAAGCTTTTTTGACTAGATCATTTTACATTTTTTTTAAAAAAATTTAAATATTTAATTTGGTTTTTTTTTTAAATATTTATTAATTTTATTACCAACAAACCTATAATAATTACAAAACAAAATAGTACACATTAATCATATTTTACATAGTTTTGACAAACAAAAATAGTGAATATGATTCAATACAATATGTTGAAATGTAGAGTTAATCTAAATAATGCTAATATCATTAACCCACTCAAAAAATCTATATAGCAATATGTGAAAAATATAGACTACTATTTAAAAAAAAGAACTGAAACTAAGGTGGTATTTTGATGGTTTTATCATGAAGAACTAATTGTTGAAATAATAATTTATCGTCAGAATATTGAGACATACTATATTGGACTGAAGCATTTGGAAAAAAAGCAATTTGGTGCAACTAATGCTTAAGATTAAATGCATACCATCTTTACAACACTAAAAACCCTTACTTATGCTAATTAAATGAGGTAATTGTTTGAGATTAAGCAGAACCATGCATCATAAATTTTATTGGAATGAAATTTAGAAGGTAGATAAATGGGCATCACCTTCACTCGAAAAAGCGGTACACCCTCCAATATCATCCTGCTCAAAACTTGTGCTGTCTGTGGTGAGAGCACTGATAACTTCGCAGATGTGGAGCTGCCTCTCACTGCAATTCTCTTTTGCCTTTTCAGCTTTAATGCTTCAAGGCACTTTTGTTCTGCCTCTTCCTGTGAAGAAATGAGCTTTAGAATATAGAAGTTTATATGAGGGTCCAGTCTACTTAGTTATATTTGTTATTGCAAAGCAACTCTACTACATCTACTTAGTCATGTGTGCATAAGAGTATCAAACAAACAAGAGGCTAGATGTACCTTCTCTATGAGGGTCCAGTCTACTTAGTTATTTTTGTTATTGCAAAGCAACTCTACTACATCTACTTAGTCATGTGTGCATAAGAGTATCAAACAAACAAGAGGCTAGATGTACCTTCTCTTTCTTAATTTTCTGGAGATCAGCTTTGTAGGATCTTAACCTCTCCACACGTGCATGTGCATCCTCTATTACTTCTTTTTCCCTTTTCTCCTTTGAACTAGAATCTTCACCCTCACCATAAACCTGCATTTCATAATCAAGAGCAGGGTCATATCCAATTTTTGCTCTTCTCTGCCCTATGTTCAGGCGTCAGGCTCAAATCAACAGGGTCATATCCAAATGAATAATAGTTAGTTAAACCAGAACTGGAGCAAAAGGATAAACCTCATACCCTTGTGTGCAGACAAGGCACAACAAGATACTCTATAGGAGTAAACTTTCTGCAAAATGACTCATCACTAATTCAATATACAAGAAAATAAGTAAAGAAAATTAAACGTAAAACTATAGCAACGTAAAAATTCATTATTTTATACAAGCATACACCCATAACTGAAAATAGAAGGAATTTATATCCAGTTTATACATATACACAATGGAAGAAAAATGAACCTGGTGCAAAGGAAAAGAGCTTTCACTAAGATTTTTCCAGTGTCCTCATTTTTCTTGAAACTTCTCCAAAATGTAGTTCAGTTCAAAATTTGGGGCCTTATAATCGTAATCTTCAGCATAAAATGGGGATGGAGATGGGAGCGCAGAAAATGCCCTGAAATTCAAGAATTGATTTCTGGGGCAGTGGAAAATTCGAAGATCTCATAGGCGGGTATGGGCAAAAATTTGGCCTAATCGATTTAGAGGCAGCCATGACACAGTAAAAGAGAAGAGAAGTTCTCCATTTCACCATTCGGGTTATTGACGACTTTGATACTCAATTTCTCCATTATTATGCTATTGCTTTCGGCTCCTGTTCTTATTTTCACACATAAACCTCTTCTTGTAATGCTTATAATATTTTGTGGTGGTGATTTGGATAATAAACCCATCCCCAAATGTTGAGGTAGTGGCTTTATTGTGGGAAAGGGAAAGAAGTATTGTAAGAGAGGAAGTGATGAGAGAAGAGTGAGAGGCAGAGATGAGAGACGAGAGAAGAAGCAAAAATTAGGGCTAATGTCTAAACTGATTTGATTCTGATGAGTGTTTCCTTCGGTTTGGGTTGGATCATTTTCAACAACTTTTGATACACATTGTAAAAGGTAATTTTTTTTTTTTGCAACATTCAAAAAACAATGCCAAAAGTGAACTTTTCGCAATGTTCAAAAAACGTTGCAAAAAGTGAACTGTTGGCAATGTTCTAAAAAGTTGCAAAAAATTAAATTTTTCGCAACAATCAATAAACGTTGCAAAAAGTAATCTTTTCGCAACAGTCAATAAACGTTGCAAAAAGCTTTATATTGAGAGTTTCAAAAATAGGCACTGAGCGTTGCTATAGAAACATATTTCAACAATGTTAAAAAAAGGTTGCAAAAACTTAAACTTTTCATAACATTTATAAAACGTTGCAAAAGGCGACATTAGCAACATTTATTCAATAAATATAATAAATGTTGCGAAAGCTCAATTATGTTAGCCAATAACAACATTCACTTGCTAAAATGTGGCGATAGACTCCTTTAGCAATATTTAATCAACTAATGTTGCCTTTTGCGTGTTGCAAAAGGCCAATTTTGGTGTAGTGTTATCTGTTAATGTTTAAATTTTTGGGACAGGTACAAAAAGCCACGAAGTTTATATCCTCAGTTGATCGTCACATAACGATCTTCTTTCCCGAAGGTCATCTCTTTCAAGTCGGTAAGCATATTTGGTTACGCAATTTCCCTTAAATTTATAGCATATTATCTTCTGATTCAGCTACTTTGTATTTTATTTTATTAATGTAATGGGATCTTAATGAATTAATTGTTTGAGGAGTTAGGTTACTAGCAATTTCAGGAGGACTTTGAAGTAACGAAAAATTGAATAGCAGCCATTTTGGATAGATTGAAGTTTATTGATGCAACAATTTGTATGTCATGCTTTAACATGTCTTGGGATTTAAATGATAGTAGCCATTCTCTATGGAATTTGATGGATGATCTCAGTATGAAGTTTTCTTTACTTTTCCACGTCGTCATAATTTGTAACTTCAAGTTAATTATTAAATACGATAATCCAAAAGAACAAGATTTTTCTAGTAGACTTGCATTTGTTGACATTGGAAACAGTTATCCACATGAAACAAAGGCTGCCACATAATTCTTCAGCAACTGCAATTCATAAGTTTTTCTTGCACTTTTTTTGTCCTCTCACAATTTTTCTCTATGTTCTAGTAGTTCAGGAGAAAGCTATTACTTGAGTGTTGTTTGAGAGTTTTCTTGAGGATGTAACTTGAATAAAAATTTAGTGCAGGTTGTGCTCAATAGAGAAGTAGGCCTTTTTTTGGCTGAATCTGGTTTGTGTTCTGTGTTCTATTTTTCCCTTCTTGATTTAATCTTTTGAATCTTGTACATTTCTACTTGTGTTCTTATAATTAGTTGAGATCGAAGTGAGTTTTTTATTGGACTTTGTGTTTAATCAAACTTTTCTCCTGGAGTAAACTTAACATTAGTCTTTTTTCATTTTTATTTTGTGTGGTTGCAGAGTATACTTCCTCGGGAAAAAAACTTTTAATTTTGGTCAACTAACGGTCAAACTAACAATTTTCATCCACTTAGATTCCAGCTACGACATTTGAAAGGTTTGGTACCGTGGCACAAATGAAATGTTTGGGCAAAGTCTGCTACTTAATAAATGGTTTGGTACCACTGCTGCAATTTTCCCTAAATATAATTAGAAGTTTGTTCTTATTGGAAATATACATGAAACTAATAAAAATTAATATGAAATGGTAAACACCTGAATCGCATTAATGAATACAAAAGTTATATTAATGTGAAAATAAAATACGATTGTGCTACTTACGGATTTGTTTATCAACATATGAGGTAGCGAGATATGATTGAATCAAAATTTTACCAACCAACTAAACAAATACAATTTTCACTCTCTTTTTGCCACTTCATCAATTTGTAAAAGAATCTGTAAATGATGATGTAGGACAACCATTTTCCAATAAAATGGGGGAACAAACTACATAGTTAAGACAACACTCTCATTTGGCACCATTTATTTAACGTTACCAGCAGTTAAATAATACCAATCTATGATAATGTTCGCCCAACAAAATTATTTGGAATTAATAGACAAGTCAAACTAATACCAATCTATGAAAATGTTACCAGCAGTTAAATAATACCAATCTATGATAACGTTCGCCCAACTGAATTATTTGGAATTAATAGACAAGTCAAAAACTCAATTAAAAAAGGGGACACGTTTGGCTTATTTTACAAAAGTTGACTGGTAAGTGTTAAAACTAAATATGTTGACAAGCCTACACACATGCCAGGAGATTCTCATGACATATTTTAACACAAAATGTACATTATACCATAATTCTTGACCAAAAAAATAAAAATAAAAAAAATATGAAAGATTTCTTCATTGACAAGTTATTTGAGAATGTAGTTAGTATAAATTAATTGAGTATAATAACTTCGTTGAATAAAAGGTGGCGAGTATATTATCATCATCATCATCATCATCATCATCTAAGTCAAATATTATAATATTTCATG
>CAIGRB010165746.1:1085-17527 GCA_903798255.1 Fraxinus quadrangulata
ATTATTATTAATTTATTGCATTAAAAATATATAACAAAAATTACACAAATACCCTTAACCAATATGTGGAAAATGAAAGAGGACAAAATTGAATTTGCACCATTTTGGTGCAAATTAATGTAACATGAATAGCGTTGCACCATATTGATATAAAGTATGGTGCTATATTGGAGGCATTTATAGTGCAAAATGGTGTTTTGAAATCTCCATTGGAGATGGCCTTAGAGAATAGTCATGTGACAACATATGATGTTTAGTTTTAAAATTCGGATCGGATTAACATATTAACTAATTAACCAGTTATTTGTGATGAAGTCGGTTTGCTTGCATTTTTTTCATATAACAGGTCAAGTATGTAATATTAAACCATACTCACAATTTAAACATAAAAAATTAAAAATTAACTTTTCTCTTTAGCCCCGGTTTAATTTAGCTAAAAAGTTGATAAAAATTCAACTCAAGATTAACAATTAATTTTAATCGCGCATTTCATGTATTCACAATATTTATCAACATTTTTACAATATATTTTATTAATTTTTATTTAAATTTAGTAAAAATTGATTTTTAACGAAACAAAACAGGTAAATTGTTGACTATTGTTGGAAATTTGGTAGAATGTGAACGTATTGAATTGAATGAGGAGGCATGTTCACAGACAAATTCAATATCACGTGGTGGAAAAATGTAGCGTTCACACTACATATATTTGGGGTCCACTTGCTTTACCCTTTCGGACAAGCGTCAACAACGGGCCAATTCTTGATAATGCCAACTGTTCCAATTATTTTCTAATTTCTTTCGCTTAGGCCATGTTTGATGAATATTAAAATTTAAAATTTAAATCAAAATCAACAATTAATTTTAATTATATATTCCCTAAAAAATATCAAATTTTCACCCAAATTTTTACTTTGCAGTATTTGATTGTTATTTTTTTTTCTATTCAAAATATTTTTTAACTTTTGAAAATGTCTAATTTTCCTTATTTTTAAGGGAAACATTTTCTTTGAAGTTAAATTTTTGTTTTCCTCAAAACAAGGAAACCATTTTCTTTTCTAAAAGATAATTTTCATACCAATCAAACACGCCCTAATTTTTATCAAAATTGACTAAAACTTTAATTTTAACCCCAACAAACATGGCCTTAAATCTATTTTTTATTTTCTGTTGTAAATCGAAGATTACGAACAAAATGGTGAATAACCAAAGTGAAACAGCCCTTCAATCCAAAGACAGCTCGACCTTAAGTGCCTCAAGAGCCATGCCACTACAAGGTAGAGTGGCCTCAAAGATCACTTCCAAGGAACAACTTCACACAATGAATAAAGACGCATCCTTTCCATACCAACGGACCTCAATGTCAGGTCAACAAAAGATGCCGCCCTATAATCATTCTTGTTTTCCATTTATAATCTCCAGTATTCACGTACTTTTTCTTCATCCATACGAGCACGCATAGCAATAATAGAAGAGATTGCCCAGCCGCTTCTTCAAGTGGAGCAATTTGGAGCATCTTTGAAAAAAGTGTACACACAGTTCAAATTATAAATTAATAGAAATAAGTAATTACTATTACAAATGTGTTAATAAAAAGTGATTTGAATATTTATAAACATGAGCCAAACATAAGCTTAACATCGCCATCAGCTTATTAGAGAAAAACAGAGATACTTTTACTACTTATTTCTCTTGAATTACCTCTTCTAAAAAGTATATTTTAATTATTATTAACATTATAGTATTATAAAATTAATAACGAATATGTTAAAAAGGAATTACAGAAATATTGAAATTATATATCAACATTGCTATATCAATCTGATAATGGTGACAGCTAAAAGGGATTTTCTCAGCTCACACCACCAAGGGACTAATAACATGCATAACCTGGCATATTTCGAAAGTATAAAAATAAAATTATTACATTCGTCACACTACTAGAACAGTGAAACACTGTAAAACCAACGCCTACTTTTTATAATTAGGTTTATTTCTTATTTTTTCCTCTCTTCCGATTCTTTCCCTCCGTTTTTTTCCTGATCTCTTCCGGGGCACAACTAAAATTACTCGAGATTCATGTTCTTAGTACTGGCCTGAAATTGCATATATCAATACAATCTTCATGCATATACCAAGCTAATATCGAAGCACACCCCCTCCTGGTTTTGTCACTATTTCTCCTCAATGGGATTATTTGATCTTTAACCTCTTTTTATCAACATAGATTGGAGTCGGCCACCCTCACTTTTCTATCAAGCCAAGTATTTTTCGAGTCTGGTTACTTGTTCATATGCTGGCAACAAAGACAACCCGAAGCACTGAAAAACAAAGATTTAAGAAAATCCAAGAAAGAAGCAGGAAAACCTTACAAACACGATGAGTACAATGCACCAAACTTTTGTAACTATATTCATATAAAAATCTGGAGTAACGGATGACGAAACAAGTGTGAAATGGATGATCATAGAAGATAATTGATTTATCAGAGAAAAACAAATACCCCCTGGCTTCGAGTTCTTAAAGCAAACATGGAGTACAGCTATGAAATTTTGAACAACAATAAGTACATGCAAGAATAATACTAATACCTAAAAATTTTGAATTTTTTGAAGCTTATCTCTAGTTCACTGTTCAGAGTAGCGAATTTTTACTAAAGTTATCAACCAAGAGTGACATGGTAAAGCTGATATCAAAATTAATAATTATAACGGACACAAGCTCAAAATCCAAGCCAAACAATCTCAAGAAGGGTGATTGAAAGACAAATTCCCAGTGTACCTCTGCAGTCATTGTCAACATTTACGAAAAGTACAAAAGCAATATTTAACACCTACAGCAGTGTTGATAGCTAGACACGTGAAAAGATAAGAAAGAACAAAAAGTAGAAGCTTGCGCACATGATAAAACTCACAAAGTGAACACGGTGAAAATGTGGAATCGCTTGGGTATGTTCTTCAATATAGACAATAACTGAAAGCTATTAATTGGCTTCTTCCATGTGAACATTTACTACCAAAGTCATGGCCAAAAACACCTTACTTTTATCATCAATATATAAACTAATGGCATATGAATAAAAGGGGACAAAGATCATTAAGAATTGTGTTCTGCCAACTCCTAAAAGAAATATATCCCCCCTACCACATGCTTGAGCAGTAAAAAGTTCTCTTCTTATCTGTATAGTTGCTGTCGAAAAGAGAAGGATTGCAATACATAAAGAAGAAAAAGAAAACAGTCCGGTCTCAATTGATTATTGTACAAGGAGTTATAGTCCCAAAGGGCTAGGATCTATCAAATTGGCGAGTCAGATTTGCGAGGAAATGCCACAGAGATCTAAACAACAAGAACAATATGGCATGCGGCAAATATCAATTACTATATGCAATGTGTCACTAGATCTACAACGACAAAAAATGGCACTAGGACCATATATCAACCATAGTTTTGATAAGTACTTAAGATGAGAGATAGCAATCAACCATTGGTTACATAACATGACATGGAAAAAGGTCTGCTGTGCAATTAAATAAGATATATAAACTTACCAATAACTTCTACACCTGAATGACCAAGGGAAGCAATATATGGACAAACCAGAGGGGAGCTTTACCACGATAGAGTTAACTGAAACAATGAAGATTGCATGCATGTCAGCTTGAAACCTGATCTGTCTTTTGACCCAAAAAATGCCGTCTTTTTCTCAGTATTTCTGCTTCTCTGGCGATTTGGATATCTGAAGGCCAGAAAATTTGTTGCAAAACTTTGAAAACAAAACAAGGGAGCAATCCCACAACTATTATTAACAAAATGGAGAGCCAATAAGCTGGTGACTTCGCCAGATGGTATATTGTACTGCAATGAAAACAATAATCACTCGTGTCATAAGCCTTAAAAAAGAAATTACAATGTAACAATAAACATTAATATCACTGAATTTTCTTGAAAACTTAATATTTAAGCTAACCCGTAATTAGGAAACACGGGTATAGAATCAAGCACCATCATGCAACCATATGTGATAATTATTGATCCCCATAATGAGATGTGAGTAATAACAACCCAGCGCTGAATGTCCATTGCCAAATGCATATTGACTAAGATAACAACTGCAATTGTCCACAAACTGCCCATACTCCATATGTCGATGGTGCTATCACTATACGTAAACAAGGGTATGTAGAAGAGAACAAGGCTCTGCCAAAGCATGTCAAGCATAGTGATCCAGAAGAGGGGCATATTATAGCTCTCCTGTCGATGCCCTGCAGCATAGAGTTTCGGATAGTTCAATAATGTTTTGTGACTTAAGTCCTTGTCCAAAATACCGACAATGATAGTCGGTAGTGACGTATATAGAACCGAGTAAAAAACACTGCTCCAGTCTGTCAGTGCAGAAGTCGTTGAAAAAGCTGTATACAGAATGTACCTGGAAATTAAAATAAATGCATGAGCTGAAATGTTAATTCTAGGCAGTTCTCATTATGCATCAGCAATTTCTTTGAGCATGTGATGCAAATTTAAGCTCAAACAAGTATTTCAATCGTATAATAGGATAACTCGTAACAATAACATTAGACAATTGAATGCCTAATTGGCTTCAATTAATTTGTTCATAAGAAGCGAGGATTAGAATGTCATCATCAAACTGTTGAATTTATAAAGACCAAGGATAATAGCTTACCAGAAAAGCATTAACACGAAAACAGCATTACGGTAGAAGTTATAAAGAACCAGATAACCGATACGTTGATAATTCCAATGTCCATGCACCAAAAGCAATCGTTTCAAAAATCTGAACTGTCCCATTGCAAAATCTGAAGCCATTACGGCTTGACGCCCTTCTTGGCCACATATTCCAACACCAACATCCGCCATTTGGATCATGGAAACATCATTAGCCCCTACAAAAATACAGTGTCAATTGGATTAAGCAAGTCAAAAAACAACCTAAAATGAAAGAAAACAGCACAAATGTATAAACAAATGCAGCCTTCAAAGGATTAACCAAAACTCAAATGCAACTTCCTCCAGCCAATGCCACATGAATCCTAAGTAACCAACTCACCATCACCAATAGCTAGTGTCATGTCATCACTGCGACATTTGATCAGGTCAACAATTCCAGCCTTTTGCAATGGCGCTACACGACAACAAAGCACAACTTTGCACGAAGTTGCGAGGTCGAATAGCTGGTAAACCATGAAAATTACCAAATGAGAAGCTTGGTAAGTTATATGCGTAATTTCATACAGCCAATAAAAGCGACAGAACTTTGCACATTTAGATCCAACTCAAGCAATTTTGACAGGCTAACAGATTCAAGAATCCGATAAATAAAAACAAGCATGCGGAACGCTATAAATCATATCAAAACATCAGAAGATAACCAAAAAAGGCAGAAAGTACACGTGCCTCAGACTCTAGATCTTTCTCTAATATGTAAACCAGACTATTCCCATCAATTATAAGTGCTAGTGGTCCAAAAGAAGCTCCTTCTTCCTGTTCTGCATGCTGCTGTTGCAAACTAGATAACTTTGTGCCAAGAGGAATCTCAAGGTAATCATTTTCAGTATTCTTTCTCCATTTTGATATCTGGTTACTGCTATTTGCAGATTTCACACAATATTTTGCCTTGGCATCACAAAGAAGTTTTCTGCATTCACTCTCAGAAGTTCCATTTATAATAATCTGTTCCATATCTGCAGTCAAGAGTTTACAGGAAAGACCAATAGAAATGGCTGTCTCTTGTTTATCTCCAGTAAGAACCCACATCTTTATTCCGGCTTGCCTCAGGGACTCAATGGCTTCTGGTACACCCTCTTGTAACTTATCCTCAATTGCAGTGGCCCCAAGCAGGGTCAAGTCACATTCTATAAGAGCTGCTGTCTGATGCAACTTTATAGATCTGTCCGTCACGGATGTGCTTGCATCGTTGTACATACACTGCCATTTCACGAGTTTTTCACCTGAAAGGTCCCTAGAAGCAACAACTAGGGTACGCAAACCTTCAGATGAATATTCATTCAGATGACTCTGTGTAGCATGTTTTGTATGATTATCATCAGGACGGTCCATCTTTAAAATGCTGAACATAGATGAATCGGCCCCCTTCGCCAATACCTTTACAGTATTGTTTGGAAATCTGACAACAACAGACATTCTTTTACGCACGCTATCAAACTCATGCAGGCCCATAACATCCAACCTGCATTTGCACAATTAGAAATGATAAGCAAGAACATCAACTTGAAATTTGACGATTAAAGGAAATGCAGGAGTATTAAGTGAAGCCACTGAAAATTTGACACAATAGATACATTGATCAGAATTAATTCAATTACAGACATGAAAAAAAAATACATAGAAAAGTGGTTGTGGGTGTTGTACTATAGAGAACAAGATAAAATCACACTAGTGTACTGCATATCATCTCTGCCTTGTGGAATTAAAACAATATTCCAACATAAAGTGCAAAATGCATGGAAGTAAAGAAATTGAAGCAGAAGAGGCTTCTACCTTGATTTCTCACCATTGACATCAACCATAATATGCCCAGACGTCCGCTCGAAAAGCGTATACCCATAGGCAGACGCTGCAGCAACCAATGCCTGTTCATCAGGAGATTCACCCTGATAATCAATGATTCCATAACTGGCCCCAAATGTACTGTAAGTGTCACTGGAAGATGGACATTGAGAAGGAATAGGAATAACAGTATTACATGCTGCGAGTGTCAGAAAAAAATCGTGTGCAGCAATCCTTTCTTCTCCAGAAAAATCATTATGCAACAATTTGCGGAGTTCTCTATCAGGGGTAATTTCAGATTTGAGCTTCCATTTTCTTCTACCCTCCAAGACAGCTTCCGCTGCACAGGTTAATTGTAGATTTATTACAATGATATGTGTTAATCAATGCATTTTTCTTTGGCTATCAATCATGACGATGAGCACATACGATTATAAACAAGCATATGATGTGTATATAAATGTGTGGAGCCAACCAGTATTTAAGTTACTTGGTTCACGTGAAGAACTCTTAAGTGATCAGCATGATTGAACTAACAAGGAAACTACAGGTGTTCTTCTAGTGACATGAAACAAAATAGAGTGAAAAGGGTAAACCAAAAGGAATTGGTTGCGTAAAAGGAAAACAGGAAGGGAAATGATGTTTTAGTAACTGTTATCATTGTCAGGCCCTTCGCTGTGACATCGTCTACCTTAGTCATGCCTGTATTAAGTGATGTGCTACGTTTGGAGGATTTTAATATTCACCCTGGAAGTTTAAGCATTAGATTGAGACAGTAGATACAAATTCGGGGTGCCAAGTGAAAGCAAAAAATCTTTCATACTTGATTCCCAATACGATCATATCCAGTAATCTGGTGGTGTTCACAATCTTCTTTTTTCACAGAAGTCTACCATGTAGCGTCCACTTGTAGACTAAGAAGCATGGATATGCATATGTAGTTTGAATACGATACGATACAGGTACATCGATATGGCTTTCCAAAAAAAAAATTTAAGATACATCGATATGTGTTATAAAATCTAACATAATTTCATTAATAATATAAAAAAAATAGAATCATAATAATAAAAATAAAATAAAATACTAAAACATTTTATCTTAATCCTTAATTGTCCCAATTTCATTTTCTTCAACATCAACTTCTTCATTATTGCTAAATATAATACTCTCCAACTGTGACCCGCTCATCTAATGATAGATTAGCAATCTCAAGCAATCCAACACCTTCAAGAGTTTAAAATGAGCCTCCGACAATGTCCCATATTTTGAATTCTCCTATTAAATAGAAATCTAATTTTCGTGAAACTAATTGTGTATTTTCAATAAATATTAATAATATTCAATAAGTTATTAAAATAATTGAAAAATACATATCTGATACGTATCGGATATGAATAAAAAATAATTAAAAAATATGTATTCAATACGTATTGAAAATTTTAAAAATATAAAACAATTAAAAAACATGTATCTGGTACGTATCGGATGGCATCGAAGAGTATCCAAGCTTGAATACGGATACGTAATGAGTTTACAAGCATTCGTGTTTCTTAGGCCATAATGAAGTATAGAGAGGAGAACAAAGTGAAGCTAATGAATTTACAGTAGAAGTCAGAGAAGAGAACACATGATGCTGATGGATTTACAGTAAAAGTATAGGTTGCTAGAAATATTTTGCTAACTTATCCTACTATCACCTTTTCTCGTTTTTGCATTTTATTCACCCACTTAAATAAAACAAATATAAAGAGCATGGTAAGAAAAACCTTGTGCTGTAGAAGAAGTCCTAACCCAAATCATTCAACGAAGCTTGAAGTCCAGAGACAACGGTGACAGGAAACAACTCTATCCATGTTGTTGTCACTTAATTTTGTTGAAGCTTTCGTGGAAGGAGAACTGTAAAATGATGCAAAATAAGGACTTCAGTCACCAACTGATAATTCAGCAAAATTCTATTTCTTTATAGCAACTACCTTCATCCATGCTGCAAAAGCTTCCATGGGGAAATATAACATCAGGATCCATTTCTTGCTGCAAGGGTAAAATTAAAGCCACGGAGCTTTTACTGCAAACAGAATGCATAACATTCAAGAGAGCTTCAATTTTCTAAAGAAAACGTTGATTGTATATAGCACAAGCTCAAAGTCATTCTAGGCTTCATTACAAACCAAAGAAAAAGATGAATTACATTCCTGTATAAGTGGAGAAGGGCATAGAAGAAATATTATTACAGAAAATGTGTGGTAAACACATAATATTCTGTCAGAGCAGTCCCAATTACACTGAACTTTTGAAAAAAATTATTCAGCCTCCATTTAGGAAGAATTTATAAATAGATAAGAATGAGTGGTGAATAAGTGGATAGTACTTGCGAGTCCATTGGAATGTGTGTTTGAAAATGAAGTTTGACCATCTATAAATGATTTATAAACAATTTATAAGTTTGCCAAACAGAGGCTTAGTTTATCACCTGGCCCAGGATGGTATTAATTTTCTAGAGGGTAAGTCATCTTCTTCTTCATCTTCATCATCAGAGCACTGATATGGAGAAATCTCGTATGATTTCTCTAGAAAGTTTTGGACAAACAAGTCATCACTTTTGCACGAGTTATTCACCACATCCATTGCCTAGGAAAGAATGTAAAATGGAAATGTCAGTATGGAAACTAGAAATAAAACTTTTTTTAGTATTTTGATGAAAGTGGTTTTGACCTAAAGAAGTGCTAGAGTTAAACTTCTTCATTGGGAAACTAAAGGTTTTACAGAAGTAGAAAGAAATTGAACAACTAAATCCAATCTTTTAGACATCCCTGTAGACTAGACACCACATATCTTTGATCTTACTATTTACGGGCTTCTTTTCAAGGAAAGGCTCAATCAAAGAAGATATGACAGACAACAAGAAATCGAATTTGACATAATTGAAAGGTCTTAAACCTTTTTAATTTCGCAAGTGCCACTTTCTTCAAAAGGAATGGTAGTCTGCTGGGCACCATCCATTGCAAGTCCAGTTGGTAGAGGTTTAGTCTCTGTTTTTCTCAGAGCAACATCATCTCCAGCTTTTTCCTGGTTTTGTTGCCTTCTGGAATCATTGTTAGAATCCTTATTGCCGGTCACTTGTTCATGCTAGAACATAAGCAAGATAAGTGAGTCATGGCAACAGGAAGCAAAAGGCGATCAGGTTTACTAGTAATATAGAACTTACTTTGAAACGCTGTTTTTCTTTCTCTGCTTTCTCGGCACACACTTTTTCTTCTTGTTCTCTATGCTGTCTTTGCCTAACTTCTATTCGCATTCTTTTCTTCTCCTTCTGCTTCCTCTCCTCTTCCTCTCTCAGCCTTTTCTTTGCTAGCATATCAGCATCTTTTGTCTTCCTTTCCACTTCTCTTTTTTTCTTGTCCAACTCCTTTTGTCTCATATTTTCTTTCTCCATCTTTGCTCGCTCGAGTTTCAGTGCTTCTTTTCTTACCTTGCGTTCATTATCTCTTTTTTCTTCCAAACGTTTTGCAGCCTCTGCAGCTTCTAGAGCCTTCACCTTGATATCTCTCTTTCCTGAAACACAAAGTTCTAAACTATATATGAAATAGATAAATAAACAATACCCAAAAATATCCGTAATTCTCAACTATACAGAACTGGAAACTTTATCCAACACCGCAAGAGAAGGAAAGGTGCCAAAAGAGCAGCCACCTTTTATGTAATACCCGAAACCCAACCATGTAATATGGTTGCATAATATAATAGTTAATCCCTATTATTTGATACATAAAATGATAAAAATATTTTTCATCAGGTAAGCTATTACGGGCTTTACACTCCTCTTAGAGAAAAAACACAAGCTGAAGAAGAAAGAGAGATGCCAGGGAGTCAAAGACATGCTAATACATATACAAAAGGAGGTAATAAATGACAAGCATAACATAAGACAAAAGTGCGTATTTATAAAATGGAGAATACTTCAAAATGAGCAAGGTTCTTAATGTTGAACCACCGAACAAATGCAATTAATAAGTTTATAGCATCAAGTTGTTTAAGAACGAATAAAATTCCTAAGAAAAGATGAAATAAATATAAAGCACCAAGCAAGGGAAAGAAGAAAAACAACCTGCACATACTGCAGCTGCTTGTTTTTGTTGTACCAGCGGGATAAATGAAGAGACATTTGAAACAATGTTGTTCCTCATGGAATCCTTCAATAAAAGCTTCTGCTCTTGTCTCACACTGGTTCTGCGTGGTAAATTAGGTCTGTTTACACTTTTTTTAAATGATTCCTTGTCTTTCCTGATTTTATTTGCTCCCATGGATAAGGTCTCGTTTTCCTTTGTCTCACTGTTATTTTTTAAGAGATTTTCAGAATTCTGCTTGACCTTATTTCGAGTCCGAGTGAAGCTAGTTTTTGTGTTAAAAAAATCCACACTATCTCTGCTCAGAGACATCTCATCTGCAGAAACCAATGCAGGAGGATTTAGACGTGAATTTGTAAAATCTTTCAGTGGTTCTCTTTTAGCATAATGACTAGAGTCCAACGAATCAATCTCTTCTTGGACTTCATCTGCCTCCTCATTGAGAGTCTTATTCTCTTCACTTATACTGAAATCCTCCTCAATTGGGAAGCATGTTAGCTCCGGATTTGAACTCACACGCTTCTCTGAATTTCCTGAGTGTGCCGACAATCTTTCCCATAGCTTCCCAACAGGAGATGCATAATGATTTCCTGAATGCCAACCAAATCGTGCACCAGAATATGGTAGACAATCAGAATATGGCATCCATTTAGATCCATTTAAAGCACTGTCAGAAAATCCAAGCTGTTCATCAACATTTATATTCAGATGTGAATTGCCCAACCGCTCAAGAAAACCATTTGGTACAGATTGAAATAAATCTTGGGTTCCCTGAAACTTGAAACAAGATGAGAAATGGGATAAAGGTGTAACTGTGCTAGCAGATTTGCAAATCTGTGCCAGAACACTGGCACGTTCAATTGCAGTCCTAGAAAGGTTCAGTTTGTCAAAGTCAATTCCATCACCAGCAATTTTCACTTTTCCATTATCTTCTTGTGCATCTACAGTGAATCCCTCCAACACAGGCATAATTTGATCGACATCAATAAAGTTCAGATCTTTATCATTATGAGAAGGAACTGAGCTTTGTGAAAGTAGCCTGTCCTCACCCTGATGGGATTTTCCTTCAGGAAGGGTTTTCTCAAAACAAGCCAAATTTTCAGAATTTGGCAGATCAAAATTGTTATAAAGAGGTAACAAGTGTTGGCTACTTTGTTCATCACGGGGTTTCGTTACATCTAAAAAGTTGCTACCCGGAAATGGAGTTCTCATTTCCTTAGCCAAGCATCCTCTTGTGTCTCCAGCATCAGCTTCTGTTGAACTCAAGACAAGGGATGCCCCTAACTGTTTGTGATTGATAGGAAAGGAGGACTCTCTATGTTTATTCTCCTCTTCGAAACAAAATTTGCCCTGCATAGACATTGACATGAATCGAGCTCCTGCATCAGAAAAGCTAAAAGAACTACCTGTGAAAACAGGCTATTCAAGGAAGATTTGTTTCTACTTTCTAGAGACATCGGATCTTCTATTAACAAAGTTGACTTTCATTTACATGAAAGAAGATGGGTAAGGAGGAACCCTAGACGACATTTCACAGTTTCATCTCCACGTTAAATAAAAATAAAATAAAAACACTCAGTCCAAACATGCATATAAGAATCTACAACCTCACAAAATGCAAATCGGCCGATCAACTAATTAATCAAACAGGCAGCTTGCAGCTGAGGATGTTTAGTTAAATTAATGATTTCCTATTTGGGTCACATTCCCTATTTCCCCATCTTTGTGGAAAAGAAGAGGTGATACTAAGCTATTTATTTACTTCCATCAAAGTTCTACACAGCTGAAGACAATATAACTGGTAATTAAAGTGCCCTCATATTCCAGGTATAATTACGGTTACAAGTTACACTCTCCGAAACATATGCAATCTGATTTCATTTATTTGTCCAGACATTGAAAAAATATTTCAGATAGTTCCCTGTCATGGATGAGAAAGGATACAAAGCCCCTGTTTGGTCTTGCTAAAAATTAGATTTTTAGTAAATTTTGATGGAAATTGATAAAATGCATGGTTTAAAAAGTTGTGGTTGTCATAAAACGTGTGGTTGAAAATGAGTTTTAGAAAATGGGGCCTAACATAGGCAAAATATTTATTTAAAAAATGTATTCTTGCTTTGCTCCCAGACATGTCAAGCAACATACCAAAGGAAAGCATTCCCTTCCAGTCGAATATGACAATATGTGACACGGACAATCAGGATTTTAATCCCTTGCCCAGATGCAGAATATCTATCTTAATAGATAATAAAAATCCTGGAATAATAAGAATAATGATAGAATATATACCTTGATATTTTGAGAATCGGGTGCTGACTCAATGACTTCCATCAAACTCCCATCTTCCTTAAATGCATCCACCAAGACAGCATTGCCTTTGGTTTCAGTGTTCTTCAAACATGAAGTTGTAGGGTCCAGTTGACTGCAGTAAGGATTTCTCACCCTAAGACTTGGGGAAGTGGTAAAATTATTAGTTTGCTTATCTTCAATCTTTCTCCTCTTAATCTGTGGCCATGAGTGCTCTTCGGCAGGCCTGAATCTTCTTTCAGGTGGTGAGTGCTTCTTAGTGATTTGAGGATCACTTGCACTTGAAATACTGAGAATTTCATTTCCATGATGCAAAGACCCAACTGAATTACTTGATAATAAGCCATTTTCTCCTTCAGGCGGACTCCTATCCAAGTCTCTCTTGTCACTAGACAAATTGTGTTCATGTTTACTAGAAACTTCACCATCCAGGCATGAGAAAATTTGCGTCTCCCGAAGAGGAAGTTGCCCCTTTTCATCAAGGACAATGCAGGTTGAATCTGCCATTCCATCATTCTCTCCTTGAGGTGGACTCCTGTCCAAGTCTCTCCTGTCATGAGACATATTGTGCACTTGATCACTAGAAACTTTATCATCCAGGCATGGGGAAATTTGAGTCTCCTGAAGAGGAAGTTGCTTTCCTTCATCAATGATAATGCAAGTTGAATTTGCAGTTCCAACATTCTCAATCAAGCAATCTTTGGACTCTCCACTTGCCTGGTTGGTTAAATTTGATGAAAAAGATGGCCGAACATTTTGGCTTTTAGAGGCATAGTACCCAGATGCACCCTTATCCTTGCCTTCATAATTATATGCACCCTGTCATACCAATTGGAAAGTTCAACACTGAATTGATGTGGCTCATATACCAGTGGACATTTTTCCAGTAATCAAGAATTTATTAAAAAGGCAACAAGGCACTAAATGGTGGAGCACAAGTAGAGAGGAATTTTATCAACGTACAATCCGTCATACTTGTTAATAATTTTCCGCGTGCATGTTTATGTAGAATAATTTTACTTTCCCCTAAGTTTTGAGCTAAATGTGAATTTGCTCTGGGAGGAAATGGGCATATCCACACATGTATAACTTTTAATTAAAAAATTAATCACTACGAGTATCCTGACCAATGTATTCCCTGAAATTTCAATCAAGCCATCCTCACAAACATGCAGAAGATAGATTAGCCAACAACCAAATAGATAGATCCTATTTCCAAATAGATCATGGGCTGCTAGAAAACATCCCAGTAAATTTCCGCAACATACGTACCACTTATATCTAATCATCAGCTGAATGATTCCAAGTTTCGTACTAAATAAGTGATTTTACTCTACATTTTTTACAAATGTCAGGGAGTCAACATGGGGAGTAAATCAAAGACCAAATGAAAACAAAAACACTCTGTACAGCTCGAGCCTCTTGGGATATTATAGAGGCCTTGTATTAAAAGTCTCTCTGAAAGTTTGTATAACAGCAGTTAACCATATTGATCAAGGCTTTCATCCAAACAAATTTCAAGAAAGATAAATAAGTGTTGCACAGCAGTTGGAATTCTTTTCAGTGCAAAGAAATATTGGACAATAATTAACCAAAAAATCCATCTACATATAGTCTAGCTAACTTAAACCAACTTGAATGTGTATGATTACAAGATGCATCATGTCGACGGGTAAAAAACACACATGCATGAACTATAAAGGATAAGAACTAACTTAAGTGAAAGAGAAGCTTAAAACTTACATCTTCAATGTGCATATCTGATGAGGACTCGTGCCCTTGATTCAAATGAAGTTTCACTTGATAGATCTCTATATCATGTAACGCATTTGATAAGAAAACATTTGCCTTCTGTAACATTCGAGAGTTTTCAATTTGCACTGCAGCCCCAGGGACATTTTCTAAACTCATTAACATAGGATGCTCACTCATTACCGATTTATCTTTCTTCGTCTGTATCTCGAATTGCTCATTGACATCAGATTCAAAAGAACCCCTCCAATCTTCCTTTCCTTTGCTTGAGACCTCTGACATTTCTAATGACTTCTTAGGAGTAGATAATTGATTGATATTACAAGAAAATTCTTTATCTAGTGATAGTTCACTCTCTGACGAAGAACGATGCATATTTTCTAGTGTGTTGTCAAGTTTTATCTTTCTGGATGTAGAAGTTGAGGTTTCATTCAAGTTATGTTCTTCCATGTCATCAAAATCGAGTTGCTTTGGTTTCACAACCATAAAACAATCAGAGGGAGCCCGTGCAGCGAGACACTCCAACTCTCGTCTTCGCTTAGCATCAGTAGGACTGGAATTTACAGATTGTTCTCCTACAAGATCACGTGACACAAAGTCATTAGCCGCAAGAATTTCAGCATTTCCCTGCAAGGTAACAATATCATGGGTTTCACCACAAGGCATGACTATTTGACTGCTAGAAGCATTATGATGTTTGTAGTATGTGTCCTCCCCGCTGGAACTATTATAACTATTGACAGGCTCTGTTATGCCTTTGACACCCGACCTAATTTCAGTCATAGACCCTCTACCAACCAACCCAACAGAAGGTTTGACAAACCCCAAAATCTCTTTAGAAACGTTAAGATGTTCTATTGATGAACCAACTGATGGAGCAAGCATTCTGCAGTCGGCCTTGGCAGAGTGAGGAGGTAAATCCTGATCCACAACTATAGCAGGATTCTGTTGGCCAGATCTGCTGAATCTTGTGATCCTACTGCAGGAAAGATTAGCACCCTTTTCCTTGTGGCTTTCGCCATCTTCTAACATTGATTCTCGGGCCCTGCAACTTCCAGTGGGGCCATCAGAAGAACTAATAGCTGCAACTGACCCATTAACATAGTCCATTTGTAACTTAACCATAGGATCTACTACGGTACCATCTTTCTTATGAGTATCACCAGAAGAGAAATTTGTTGTTGAAATATCATTACCATAACTTTGATGTCTACCATATCTACTAGACCTAGCATGTGCACCGGTGTTAGAATCAATGTGTTTTTCCTTGTTTTGACAATCTCTTTCATCAAGTTCCATTTCTCCACAACTTTTACAACTGCTTGCAAATGGTTCGGCCAATTTTGAAAACTCATTAACACGGTCATCCTGCACATAAATACGTATAGACCTTGATCTCGTTTTACTTGCTATTGCATCATCAAAGGAACTGCCTGCTTCAGCATCAGCAGTAGAATCACTGATAAAAGTAGTGACTTCATGAGAACCCCTAGACCTAGTAGTTCTATCTGTGTAAATATTCATTCCCTTTTCCTTGCTGTGACAATTAGCTTGATCCAAATTCCAGTCCCCACAACTTTGATGACTGATATTGCAGGGTTCAGCCAATTTTGGAGGCTCCCTGACATGGTCATTCTGCTTGGAAGAAGATAAAGATAATCTAATGCTGCTAGGAGGAACATCACTGCCATTCTCATGACTTAAGCAACTCTTAGCTTGTGCCTTCGCACT
>CAIGRB010165746.1:19896-51649 GCA_903798255.1 Fraxinus quadrangulata
CAGGTATCCCAACTTACGCCGAACTATATCCTGGACCACCCATCACCGGCCCCTCAGCAATGGGTGGAGGTAAATCGCGGTATATGCCCAAGTTGACCAGGGTCCGTGCACTCTTTATACTCTTGGCCCCAAGAGAGCCTTCCTCCATGAATATTACATCACCAAGCTGCTCCACCCACAAATGAATATTACATCACTCAGCTGCTCCATCCAAGATTCGAACTCCCCACCCTGGGGTTGTAAGCCCAGCAATGTCCGTCCTTTCCTCCATATATCTCATTTTTAATCGCATGTTTCATAGGGATTTCACAATTTTATCAATTTTACAACTACACATTTTATTTAATTCTATCAAAATTTACTAAAAATCTAATTTTTAACTAAACCAAATAGGGACTAAATAAAGTATGTATGAAGTAAAATTAAGAATAGGTAAGTTATTTATTTTGACAATAAATGAGTATTATTTTATTTAAAATCTAATTTTTTACTAAATCAAAGAGGCATGTTGTCCATTTATGTGTGGTGATGTTTAATGTTTACTTTTTATCATCACAAAATCTTAGGATTTGACGATTTGATCGGTTAAGCATTTCAGAGTATTGAGTCTCAATGTCATTATCCAATGCTGACATGAGGAATGCTACTAAGCAAAGGCATCCTCATTCGGTATTACCACATGTGCACCTACTTGTGACATTATGAGATCAATTCAAATTATATAGCTTGAGAAGAAAAAAATATATGACAAATTTGGTAACTAATGTTAAGTTCCAACATAAATTACAAGGATAAGTAGACGTAACATTGTTACTTGCAGAGTTAACTATAGTCAATACTACTACTAATTACTTAGGGTCCGTTTGATTACAAATGTGAAATTTGGGTGGAAACAAAATGAATTACAGGAAATTGAATTGCCTAAAATTTGTTTTATTGAGAATTGTAATTAATTGTATTTGATTGGTATAATTTTTCACCTGGAAAATGTTGAAAATTTGGTGTACGTTTGACTTTATTTTTCATGAAAATTGTCCATTAAAGTGATAATTTTTTTATCATTTAGTCTATAATTTGTTCCAATTGCAAAAAAATTAATAAATAAAATAAAATAAAATAATCATACCGAATACCATTCGTTTGGTTTTATTTTATATGAAAATTGTCGATAAAAGTGATAAACTTTCTTACCATCGTGTCTCGAATTTTTTTCAGTTGCCAAAAAATAAAAAAAATCAATTGGAAAATCAATTACCACCATAAACAAAAGAAAACATTTTCCTTCAAAACCAAGAAAAGAGGCGCGCGAGGGGTGAGGAGGGAAAACGAATTTCGAGGAAAATTTTGCCATCAAACACCACAAAAGGTAGAAAATGGAAAAAAATTTCCAACTTCCTAAAAAAATAGAGGGAATCAAACGGGCCCTTAGAGTTGTCGGTGAAATCATTGCAAAATTGTTTCCATTAATAACCTTTATGATGACTCTCGCCCAAAAATTATCTAACTTCATTTTCGTTGGTAATATTTTATTTGGTGAAAGTTTTTACTGGCTAAAATTGTCTTATGGGCTGGCTAAATCAAATTAAATTCATAATTTTCTCTTTCCGGTATTTTCTGTATTATTCATTCTCACTGTGAGTTTGTAGGATTTTTTTCCCCATCATGATTTCACACGCCTGATTCTTAAAATAGGTCTTTTTATGCCATCTCAACAAATATTTTGAACAAAAATGGATGTGGTAACTAATGAAATATTGATGGTATAATGCGACGAAAAGAAAAAGTTGGGGAACGTATATGCAACAATTATCAATAATTGAAAAGACTTTCAAATGTAGTGAGAAAAAAAACGAAATACGTGACCTGTGATTATGATTGATATTATCAATATATAGAAGACACTAGAGAGTTTAATCTAAATATTTTTTTCAAGTTATGTAATGATTATTGTCTTTGTTAGATCATTGTGACTTGTACGTCAGTGGACGAGTTTGTGGTAAGATTAAAGCCACGCCTTAGTGAATCGAACTGGTTCTTGCTAGGCTTGTCCCATTTAACTCATCTAAACTCAAAACAGTGTGAAAATAAAATTAGAAAACTCAATGGAGTCTTATCACGTGGGGTACCACGCATGTGAGCCTCTTCGAAGTCGAATGGACCCGTCTAGTGAAATTCTCGATAGGAGAAACCATACAACTTAGGGATAATGTAGCATTTTAGGTCCTCGACTTTTTTTTTTTTACATTTAAATATGCAATTTCTTAGACTTGTAAGACCATTTTAAGAGAAGACTCAATATTTTTAAAAAGCATATTCTGCAATTTAGAGAGTAAAATTTTTTAAATACTCCAACGAGCTCTTTATATTTAAAACTTAGTTTTACTACACTCAAAAAATATTTATTGTTTTCTTACTTTTTTCATTACTTTTCCTTTAAATTATCATATGATTTTTCTCAATTGAAATACTTTAAATGTATTTAATTATAGAGAGCGTACTTGACTCTCTAAACTCGTTCCATAGATTAAAATGTTAATTTAAAATGGAACATAATTTTAAATATTGATTATTTAAAATAGAGAGCATCTTATAAAGGGTATCATGAAAATGTTATAATGCTCGTGTCTTCTAGTACGTGATTTTCATCATCTATTCCTTTTCTCACCGGGAGAACTAGGTATATTGTCTTAATAGAACATATCAATGCGCTATTCTTCATACATCAAATTCGTTCGACTGCAATTGCCCATTCCATTTTTTCTCTTCACGCGAGGGAAAAAGGTGTTTCAATTTTCAATTTATTTGTCAATTCTGTATTTTGAACACGGGAAGTTACACGCTCCATTTGAATGGGCTTAGCCCATGTTTGGACTCTATTTTTAAAAAAACTCATTTTTCACTACACATTATCATATAAAATAATTTTACGTGTAAATCAAAAAAAATTCATCACTTTTAACTATAGATTTTCCAACTTTTAACTATTCCAAAATGCATTTTGAAAAAAAAAAAAATTGAGCCAAAAAAGGGATTGACGGTAAAAGAAATAAGAAAAAAGAGAAAGAAATGCAGGGTGCAAAGGGACTCAATTATTTAAGCAATCCACGGTAAATGCTCTACTCCTGCTCCATATTAAGCGTCTGTTTGCTTTGAATTAAAATCTGATTTTAATCTAATTTAAAGTCAAATAATCAATATTAACCACATCTTTCATGGGTCCCACAACTTTTCAACCACACGTTTCAAAAATTTCTATCACAATCAACTAAAAATCTAATTTCAATCCCGACTAAACACCCTCTAAGACCTTCTTTGAATCCTATTTTTTCAGGGAATATGTGTTTTGAAATAATGATTATTTTGGATAATGTATAATTAAAAATTTAAAAAAAATTTGAATTTACATGTAAAATTATTTTATGAGAGAATATGTAGTTAAAAATGAATTTTGAAAATTTTAGTTTTTGAAAAAGTAGAGCCCACATAGGTATTAAGTCTTGTTCGGTGTAGCTTAATATAATTTATTAAAGTTCAAGTAAAAGTCAATAATTAATACTACACATTTCAAGTGATTCTTAGTATTCTATTAATTTTTATTGCAATTTTACTTAAATTTTGATTTTTAAGTACGTCAAATGGGGTTGAAAAATAAAGATCCAAAATCCAAATATCATATTACAATGCCTAACTTTTCAACGTTGGGCATGTCTTGTAAATATGGATAATTGCAATAGCGATCACAAATTGTTGAGTTTTTAACATATTTTATCTTAACCTTCAATTTGTGCCAGTGGATGTTTCAAACGTTTGAAAAAATAGCAGATGAAGTCAAAATGGATGAAAACCATCAATTTGATCGTTAGTTGACGAAGAAAATTGGACTTCTACCAATTTTAACCAAAATGGAATGGGTAAAATGATAACTTCAGAATTAACAATTTTTTTCAAATATTATAAACAATAAAAACAATAAAACTAAAAAATAAAAATAAAAAACTGCCCCACCCCACCCCACCAAACACAATCCAAAGCCGCCGACCGCCACCGTCAAAACCAAACCCACAATCAACTGATGGACGGTTACCCCATTTATCTCAAAATTAATCAATTCAATTCTACAAGAAATTATTGGTGGAGAATCCATCACTTCCACCGCGACAACAACATAGAACATCCGATCGAGTATTGACCAATGTGATGGACTTTCCCTATTTGAAATCCCCCAAGCAAATCATGCTATTGCTATAACCGAGATGCACTTTTCCCTTCTTGAGACCAAATGACACTATCCTTGTGTTTGGTGCAGAGAGTCCCTTTTGTGAATCAATGGCTTCTAGCTTGGATCTTGCTAAGAGATCACAAAATTGGTCGAAAATGGATTTTACGAACGATAAAACAGAAATCATGGACACCATGGGAGAACATAAATAGGTAATGATCACTCAAGTAGATTTTCTGGAATTCCTATGACTTTTGGGTTGGATTTAATGGAGGCGATTGTCTAGTTTAGAAGGAATAAAGGTGGAAGGTGATGGTTTGATTTAGTGGAGGTGATTTTGGTTTTTAGGTTGCCGTGGGTTTGGTGGTGGCCGTTGACGTTCGGTGGCTTTGGATTATGGTTTGAATGGATGTTGGGGTTGGGGTGGGGAAGAAGATGGGGGGCGGATTTTTGATGTTTTTTAGTTTAATTGTTTTTATTGTTAATAATATTTGAAAAAAAAAATTGTTAATTTTAAAGTTACCATTTAATTCCTTTCAATTTTGGTCAAAGTTCAATTTTCTTGGTCATCTAACGATCAAATTGACGGTTTTCATCCATTAGGATTTCAGCTGCTCATGTTTCAAAGTTTGGGACCTCCATGTCACAAGTTGAAGATTAAGGTAAAGTCGCTAAAAATCATAGATTTGGGACCACCGTTGCAATTATCCCCTTGTAAATATGGTTATGTTATAAATCAATTATTTGGACGGGACCCTCAAGCAAGTAGCATCGGATTTGTGGCTGCAAGTGGTTGAATTTTGCCGGGAACGACGCGTGCTCAGAGTGTCTTTTTCAGTATGGTATGGCCATCAGCCTCCCATGCCAACACGTAAACTCGTCTGTCGTCGGTTACTTGTGATTGGCCACGTCAAATGACGTAACCAACTTCCAGGTACGCAATCGACCCACGCTACTCTTTCTTTATTTAAACTCGAATCCTTATCAATTAGTGGTCGCAGCAGTAACGGCGAGAGTAGTAATTCGGAGTTTTGGTGCTGTTCTGCAAAGGTACTTGTTTATTTATCATTGTTTAATCGTGTGCGATTTATTAATCATGTCTTGTGCCTGATTTCGATGTTGAATTGATTGTACTTGCTTTAGTTTTGATTTTTCTGTTTGGCGGAGCACAGTTTACTTTGTTCTGGTAAAATCAATTTCGTTGCCGAAGAATTGCTAACTGCTTGCGAAATATTGAAATTTATTTATAGTAATTGAAAGGCACTATAGTTCGCGATTTTGGCGATTCAGGCTAAATATAAATGTGGGTGAAAGTGTTGTTGTTTGTCGAACAAATAAAAAATAAAGTTTAATCCGCATGAGCATGACTAAACAATATAACAAGGATTGAAAATGTAGTATGAAAATTACAAATGAAAAACAAAGGGCAACCAAGAAATAAAGAAGAAGAAGAACAATCCGAGTCAAGTGAATTTCACTCTTTCCTTAAGTCACGGAGCTTGTCTCCCAAAATACAACGGATTCAACTTGTGGTAGAAACACTTCAAATCACAAGTTACGGTGAACTTTCAGCGAAATTTCTCTTTACAAAGAAGAAAACGATTTTGAATGAATTTGAAAGTAAGTTGGAAGAACTTTTATGCAATACTCAATGCAAATATGGTATGGGACGCCTAATAGACGTCCAAGGGATCCTATATATATATAGGATGAGGGGATTATGAATGAAGTGACACGCTTTAAACTCGACAACTCTTGCCAAATGTCGTACTATTCATTGTCGCTAGACTGTCGTCATCGCTTCGCTTGAGCGATAAAAACAGTGACTTCGTCGCTGACCTATCGCGTCCAGCGTCAGGCGAGCGACGCGACAGGTCAGCGACACAATTAAGCAAATTTCAGACAGTCTTCTCTATTTTCTTTCCAACTTTGGACCACAATTTCTCATTTATTGAGAATTGATTTTGAGATTTTAAATATACCACGACGATCTATTCGACGAGTAGAATAAGTTGATCTATTTACATTGGTAATTTTACGATCATATCAAGTCCGAATATTAAGCTGAAGTTGTCGAAAGTCACTTTTTCAAGTTTTTGGTTTTGACACTTAAACCAAATTTTCAATCTTCTAAACCAATTTCCAACACAAGTATGTGTTTTTTTATATTAATTAGAATCAATTTTTTTTGCTTATTTGATCAATGGAATTGATTTTTGGTGTAATTAGTATGGCAGTTAAGGTCATGAGCAGTATTGTTGAGATTTAGTAAGGTAAGTTCTGTAATACTGCTCCAGTGAGTGTTATATCTCATTTCAAATATTATGCAGTTTAATGGAGCAAAATGGTGTTGAAGACGAAGTTCGAAAGTTTCAATTGCTTCCTGCTTGTGATGATGAACATGGGGGAGTCATAGTGGATATGAAGGAGCCTGTGGGCCCCAGTGTTTTTCAGGCAATGCTTAAAGCTTCTCTTTCCCAGTGGAAGCTGGAGGTATCCACTTTGTCTTTGTTAGTCTTTTTTTCCTTCCTGAGTTGTAATCAACAAGATAATTTGCCTGACAACAATTCCATTCTCGGTTACTATTGAACCTTGATAAATTGTCACTCCTTTGACTAGGCAGTGGCAATGGGCCGGCTCAGCCCTTAAACACACGGCTCGCCATGTCCACCAAGTGAGCTCTATTCTTCAATTTGGCTCATGGATATGAGAGACGAGCCCATGATCTGGCTCTTTTTTTTTTTTTTGGGAAAAAAGACATTTATAAAACAAAAATTTCAAAATGAATGGAGAAATTTGAAACCCTCCTCCTTTTACCAATATATATATATATATATATTCACAGTTGGTGTGCCAAACAGTCATCATTGTGGCCCACAACACCAAAATGAACCGCCTCCTACATTCATGAGCCGGGGGCCGACCCTACCTATACTTGTTATAGACAAGTATGCGACCGTATAGTGCCCTGTTTTATTAACTAATGAAGAAGTATAATGATAAACTAATTGACCTTTTGGTGGAAGCTACCCGTGCTTGATGGTGTTACCTAGTGTTATCTTACATGAAAGGAACTAAGAACCTTTCTCATTTTAAGCTTAATGGAAAGAGAATTATCAGGGCTACAAACATTTCCACTGCTTTGTCGTACTAGACTCGAGAACTCACAATTTTTTTATTGTCTGGTTCATTCCTGGCTTTACACAAAGAATCGTCGAAATATTCTCGTTCTTGATTCATAACAGGTTTAATATGTCTTGAAAAAGAGTTGTAGAATGATAGGTCTTCGTGTTTCGCTTATTACTCTGATTATGGGTTTCCCTTTCTTCGACCATTTATATTCTAAGAAAGTTTTTAAACGTTTCATCTGTTCAATTATTCTAAAATCATTCTTAAATACTTGCATTGGTCAAGGTGCTTGTGTGGAATCAGCATCAAAGTAATCAATGCAGCACATTTAACTAATTTAATGATTTTAAATCAATGACTGCCTCTTTATTACGTAATTTACATGCTGTAATATGCATTTGATTCAATGCTAAAATTCTTGATTTTATGTTTCTTTTTGCTAGTTTGATAAAATTATCTTGCAGGGCAAGAAGGGTGCATGGATCAAACTACCAATTGAGCTTGCTAATCTCGTTGAAATTGCAGTCAAAGTAAAATGTCTTGTTCCTTATATCTGTGATATTTTAAGGTCTTCGTCATATCCACATTTTATGACTTCATCTAGAATTTCCTCACCATTAAAGTATCTCGTAGTTTAATGTTGTTAGAGCAGAGCATGTCAACCGGAGAGTGCTTATACTTTGAGGCATATATATATTTGTATTGGGATAATTTATTATGTTTGACACCTGGATTCAGTCAGACAGTGGCTGTACTTTTGCAGGAAGGATTTTGGTATCATCATGCAGAGCCTCGGTACTTGATGCTTGCGTACTGGATTCCTGAAACTGAGAATGCTATCCCTGCAAATGCTACGCACCAAGTCCGTATTGGTGCTATTGTCATGAATGATAAAAGAGAGGTATTTTGAAGTTTTCGTAATTGAGAACCTTATGGTTTTTTCTCATTCCATTGTTGTTGATGTTCGGCATATATATTTTTTCCATGTTTTCATCACCAGCATATTCACAACTCTTATTTTGGATATAATTTTCTTTACAAGAACTATATTTATCTTTAGTTATTTGATATTCACTGTGAAACTTTATGCTTCAGCGTGCTGAATAAAATTTATCGAATAGGTGTAGCAATATTTTCTAGAATTTATATTTCTTTTCTTTTACAGTTGCTAGTTGTACGGGAAAAGGTTGGCAAATTTTGGGGAACAGGTATTTGGAAGATCCCTACCGGTATTCTTGAAGAGGTATACATGTCGCCAGAAGTTTAAGTTCCAACAAGAGGTCTTATATCTCTTTAACCAGTGTGTTGAACTCTTCAATCCGCAGGGCGAGGATATTTTTGCAGGTGCAACGAGAGAAGTAAAAGAAGAAACAGGAGTAAGTATTGAGTAATCACTGTTTAGGTATAAACATATATATATATGACTTGTCTAGTATTTTGAGAGAGGTGGATATCTATTGTTGCAGATCAATACAGAATTTGTTGATGTGATAGCATTCAGGTACAAGTTTTAGTTAAATATGACTAAGGGTCCGTTTGATATGACTTTTAATTTTACTTTTATTTCCCGTAGAAGAGTTTCTTGAGTTAATTTTTGTTTGTAAACTAATTTCTAAAAAGCCTTCATATTTCGGAAGTATTTTTTGAGGAAGTCACGTTGCATAGCTTCCTCTAAAAACTCTGTAAACATAAAATAAATAAATAAATAAATAAAATAACAAATAATGAGTTTGGTCAATTTAAATAACTAGCACAATTAGTTTAACTAAATTAAAACCTACTAAAGCTCATAAAATTTTAAAGGCCCGTCCCACTCTTTAAAAAAATCCACAATTATTCAATTATAATCATTCTAATTGAAATAATTGAGTTGTTACCAAAATTGGTAACGAATTTTCTCTATAAATAGGACCAAATGTTCATAATAAAAGGGAGAGGAAAAGAGAAAAGTGCTGAAAAAAATTATGAAGTGATGAAGAAATCTCAAAGTCGGAGGAAGAGAAGAAATCCTCTCAACTTCAAATCCATCAAACACGAAGAAGATCAAAATTTTCTTCAAATTAAGCAAACTCAAGAAGATCAAAGTCTTCTTCGAATTAAATCAAGATCAAATCCAAGTTTCGAAGTGCAAATCCGAGCTCCGAAATTCTAGTGTCGAGCAAGTTAAGTTCTCGACAAATCAAACTCTCAACAAATCTCAAAGCCTAATATTCAAGTCACGTGTCTCCTCGTCTTCAAACATTCAGATCATTAATTAGATGATTATGCAATTTTACAATTACAAGAAGGTTCGTATTCACTTGTATTTCTTAAAATACAATTTGTAATGATTTCTATATTTTAATACGCGAAATCCTTTGTACAAACTCTTTTAACTAAAAGAATCAGTTTCATAAAATTAATCAAACGGGGTCCAAAAGTAGCTTTTGGATCTCAACCATCGTCCAACCCCACTATCACCATCAACACCTCCACCAACACTGCCTGGATCCACCACACCACCATCACCATCGTCGACTACTACCACCGTCAACAACTCACATGTACCACCAACAAAAATCGCTGCCAACACACCTACCTGCACAACCAACAAAAATCACATAAAACCCCCAACACCACCAAAACCATCCCAAACCACCACTACTATCACCACCACAATCAGTATCAACATTGATGACATCGCTATGAGCGATGACGTCAAAGTGCCCCGCACAGTGTTTCTCGCGGTTCTGCAGCGTGAAAACGTGTCTCGCTGGAGAAAAGGGGCACATTGTTTCTCGCAGTTGATGAAAATGTGTCTTTCGGGAGAATAAAAGTTGTGGTGGTGAAGAGGTGAAGAGAGAAGAGAAAGAAGTGGGGGAGAGAGAGAGAGAGGAGGGGAAGAATGTAAACGGATTTTGGGTTTTTTTATTTTTGAAAATAATTTTTCAAAATGACAAAAAGAACGTGTTTTCAACAATCTCAAAATGGACACTCAAAACATAAAACCCAAAATGAATTCAAAACTCAAATCTAAAAACTGAAACACGAAGAGAAGAACCCCTTAATTTCTTGTTTCAATTTGTAAAAAATGTATCTACTTTCCGTCATCCCTTGCATTTAATTGATTTTCTATTTTTTTTTCTCCACTCTCTCTTCCTATCTCCTTTTATGAATATCTTTCTTGGCCTCCCATTGCACCATATAATACAGATTTTCCTTTTCCAATTTGGCCCTGTTTGATGCACATTAAAATGGAAAGAATACATTTTTTTGGTGATGTGACGGTGAATATGTGGTTGAAAAAGAAAGAAACGTTATTGATGTGATTGAAAATATTATTTTATTGAAGAATATGTGGTTAAAAATAAGTAGAAAAATGAGAATAAAAATTATAATATGGCTCAAACAGGGGCTTGAAATGGATTCCATGACATGAAATTGCATGAAGAAATGTAGTGAGAGAAAATATAAGTATGATTGAGGGAGAGGTGTACCTATTATTTTGTTTTTAATGGTAAGGTTATCTTTGTAAAGTTAATGTGATGAATTTATCAAAATCATATTTTAAGTAGTGTGTAGATATAAAGTAGGTGTCAAATAAAAATAGTGGTGGTAATATATTTATCCCTTCTCAAGACCCATACCAAACAAGCCCTAAATATTTCCTTCCAATCTGAATTCTTCTCCTACTTATATGTGGAAGTTATAAGATTCTTCACATATTCAAATCTTTAGTTTTTCACTTGTTCATTTGAAGAATTGCTTCGCTTTTGGTGTTCTTCATTAAGGTTTGATAAATCGTACAAACTATTTGTTATTTCAATCTTTTAAAAACTATAAGAGATGAGACAAATATCGTTTGAGAACAACGACATATTCTTGTGTTCAAGCCTTTGCCGGATTTTATATTCATCGTCTTCTTCCTTTATTTTCTCCATTGCTGTATTTTTTGATAACATAGACTCGAAGTCTCATGTTCGTAATAGTGGCACAATTCATGTAGCTTCATCTATATATTTCCATTGACTAAATATTTCATTTTGTTTTTGTTCGGAATTGGAGATGGGAAAAGTGCTTTAGATATTGTAAGAATTTCAAGATTCATTTCAGTCATTGTTTCAATTGATAGGCAGATGCACAAGTGCTTCTTCGGCAAGTCAGACTTGTGCTTTTTGTGCATGCTACAACCAGTATCCTTTGACATCCATAAGCAAGACTCAGAAATAGAGGAAGCTCAGGTATCTTCGATTTCTATTTGACATGAATTGTCTTCTCTTGGACAGATTACAAAATCGAGTGCTAACAAATTTTATCATTCGGTTGCTACCTAGTGGATGCCATTTGAGGAATATGCAGATCAACCTGTTGTCAAAAATCACTCTATTTTCACGCATGTCAAGGATATATGTTCAACAAAGATAAAGAAGGGCTATGCTGGATGGACTCCACTGCCCATAACTTCTTTATTCAATGATCAGATAAGCTATATTTACATGAACAAGGAGGGTCTGAAGCTATAGAATTTTATTTGGGCCATGTTTAATGAATTCATGTGACCTCCTTAAAACAAATTATAGTGCAATTTATTTTCGTTTTTATAGAGCAATTTCCACCCAAGCCCTTTCCCAAAAGAGCACGTGATTTACAGAGATTCCACGTGAATGATGTAACGTTCTTCTCCATTAAAGCGTTTTATTAGATGTTTAATCGAGACAGCAAATTAATTGTGTTGCTTAGCTTATCGATAACGCTTATCCAATTAAATGTCGGTCAACCTCGAGCAAAAGTAGGAGCCAACGCCAACATTTTTTACTGGACCATCCAAATCCAACCCATCTCTTCAGTTTTATTTCAATTAAAATTTAATTAATTTAGACCATCATTCAAAACAATAGACAAATCCAATATCAATAATAATTCTAGCTGTAAAATAAATGAAATTTTATTATTTTTTCTATTAATTGATTATCAAATCGAATATAAGAAATTAATTGCTCAAAATAACACCAAGACGGTCCATAAATCTTCTCACCAACATGACCACCAATCAAATTAAAAAAAAAAAAGACAACTGGGCTAACTTATTTCACAACGGAATAAAAAGAGAAAATATACCCAAAAAAGACTCAAAAAAGAGAGAAAAAAATAAAATGGAATAAATTACAGCTGTAAAAATACAAACCAGAGAGTCAAAATTACAGCCACAAATCTTCCTCCATTATATCCAACGGATCCGTTACCGTCCGCAGTCTGATCCGCTGCATCCCCGTCTGGTGCATCCGCAGGCGAGTCAGATGGAGCAGCCGGCGCCGGTGGGGACTTGTGCTTTTTCTTGGATGGTGCCGGAGCGTCAGCATCGGCCTCAGGAGCTGGTGCTGGAGCTGGCGTCGGAGCTAACTTGAACAACTCCTCCGGCAATAAAACCTTATTCAGCGAAAAAATGGCCAACGGCTGCTCATCGATTATAGTATCGATGATTTTCGCAGTAACGAGCTTCGTCTTCAAGGTTACTTCAGTTCCGTCATTCTGTACGGTGAAATCATATTTACTGGCACCATCAGTGGCCAGTGAGTTGGTAAGGCCGTTACTAGATTTTAAACCTGACAATGACTGGTAAACCGGCATTCCGTGAAATTCTAGCAGAGCTTGCTTCCCTGCAGCAGTTAAATTCTTGTATTTAGGTAAAAAGTTCTTCATGGCATCATCTCCAGGGCAGAAAATGGTTAATCCACCGTCAACAGCATCCTCGTACGTCTTTTCAGCAGGATTAGCTAGGAGAGTTTCAGCAAAGACTTTGCAGCCATGAGAAGACATTATAGCTGTGAGATTTTGCTGGCTGGGGGCTGGAGTAGGCGCCTCAACCTCGGAAGAAGGCAATATGTTGGAGATCTGAATGACAGAGATGTTATAGGGGATTGCTTGGACTGATTTGACGAAGGTAGCATGTATGACGCCGCTGCTGTCCTTGGGGGAGAAGCCAACTTTTCCTCCCTTCATATCGGTAATGTTGACGAAGCCGGAGGATCCAGCGGCTGAACCGGTGGCCTGGTACATAGTGGCGGCGAGTGCAGTGCCATTGGTGATCTGGTGGAGCTTCTTGGCGTCGAAGTAGTCAAGGAGCACGTGAAGGGACAACACGCTCTTGATGCCGCTGATAGGGAGGTGTTTGGCCAGTAGATCCGACATTCCGGTATTGTCCACCGCGCACACGGTGATTGTTTCCCGGTTGTTTATATCCTCCGCCAGGTGGGTCTCGGTTAAGTAGTGGTTGAAGGTTGAGAACTCAGGGAACTTAGCTAGGATGCGGGTGATATTGTGGGCGTCGGTGGTGGCGGAGAAGAATAGAACAACGACCACCACAACGGCGGCGAGGCGGAGCTGCATTCTGGTCACTTAAAACAGTTTTTCGTGGAAGCAGTGGAAAGGGTTCTGTGTTCTTGCTGTACTGATAAAACTGAGTGAAGATAAAAACTGAAGGGAGGAGGAGAAATTTAGTCTGTGTGTTTATAGAAATGACTTGAGATTCTGAGTATATTACTGATAATGCCACTGAGTGGTTTCCAATTAATGATTAATTGGCCGTGTCATTTTCAATGATGTTGATATTATGGAATTTCGTTTGATTAATGGTTGTGCTTTACTTCAAATATTTTTTTGATTTTTAAGAAAAGGATTTTTGTGAAAAGTTATTTTTTAAAAAAAAATTTGTAATTATAAAATAGAGAAAAATTATGAGTTCACCTGTAAAATTATTTTATTATGAGAATATATAGTTAAAAATAAAATTTAAAAAATCACTATCAAATATATACAAAGTCGTTGATTGAACTTCATTTTAGGCTAAATGCATTTCTCTCCCCTAATTTCAATTATGAATTTTCCAATAAGGTATGTTTTTTAGCCAGATTATTTTGGAAGAACGTATTTTACAATAGTAAATTGATGGGAAATGTGTAACTGAACCAAATGGGGACTTAAATGCATAAAGAGCTTCGAGATGGAGAGGAAGAGAGAAAAAGCTGGAAACAGCTAACGTGGGTTAAGCAGAAAATGAGGCAAAAGCGAGACAACTAATGAAAGAAAAGAATACAATACCATATAACATAAAAAAATAAGTATAATATAATATTCTCTCTTTTCCTCATTTTTCTCCTAATCGAGCGTGACTTGTGAGTGAGCTGTTCACTGGGACCCAGCTCCATTCAATCCGAAATTGCTGCAAACATTTACCATTTGCCAGCTGGCATTTAAAAATTAGCATTTGGTTGCATCCACCGACAAAAGGTGTGAACGGCGGCTAATACAAGGTCTAGGTTAGTATATGAATATTATTCTACAATGAAAACTAAAGAAAAAAAAATTGCTTTAGTTTAATTTTAGGATTCGTTTGATAGTCAAAAGTGAAAATAAATTTCAATTTCATATTAATTGAAAAATAAAAACTCACAAAACTCATAAAAATTCGTTTTTTATGAAAACAAAGAAAATGCGACTTAAAGTAATTGTACATTAAAATTCAATTTTTATTTCCGCGATGCAATCAAACGGCTAAAATAAAATTCGTTTTCCTCAAATATGACATTTTTCATGAAATTCGTTACAATCAAACATGGTCTTAATTCAATTCATTTTATTACAGTCAAATTCGTGTGAAATGTCTAAATAGGAGAGTAAAAATAAGTACAGAGAGTGAAAACTACACGACGGATAAACTTTTTTTCTTTACTGTAATTAGTGCTATTTGTGATAATTTCACTAATTGGATAATCGATGGTTGAGCTTCGAGGCCCAATATGAGCCCACAATAGCGTAGTCCATGAGGGAATTATCCCCCAGGCCCTAAAGATAAGAGAGAAATATCAAGTGCAGAACCTCACACGCAAAAGATAAAGAAACTCGAATCACTATGCTCAGAGAAGATCATGAAATCACCATGCTATGATATGAAATTCATGAAGGAAGATCTGGGTTTTTAATGATTTCATAGATGGACGTGTCACAATAAAAAAACAATTCAATTGTTTTTGCCATACAACAAAAAATATCAAAACCAAGATTCCGAATGTTTCTCAGCCACCAATCTCTGCCTGCCCCTACCCCAAAAAGAATGAAAAAACGAATAGAGGTTCTCTTAGAACAACTCCACCTCAAGGGAGCGGATATGGTTCAACTACTAGTCTATCGGCATATCTCTTTCCAAACTACTACTTCGAGAAGTGATCGAGTAATAAAAACCGCGCCCTCACTTTCACAATTGGGAAACTATCTATGTTGTACCATTTAAGTATAACCTCAATCAGTCGTGAAGCACGAAATGACTGGCAGAGAACTTTGGTACCTAATAACTAGTTTTACATTTCTAATGTGCAATTCCAACCTTTTTTAAAAAAAAATTAAACCACTTTTGGTGGCATGTTTTATTAATAACCAAATCAAAACACTTGGCTTGACCTTGTGTGCTGAATGTGCATTAAAAACAAGAGTTTTGCTATGAGTACGTCCGGGATTGTCAGCCTCCTCACAAAATGTAGAAACAGCACAACCCTAAAAACAATTGACCATTACAACAGCAAACTAAGTCCAAAAACAAGGAGACACTGCTTCACTCATAGTCGAGTTAATTTTATTATGAGAATGTATAATTAAAAATAAATTTTAAAAAGTCACTATCAAATATAGACTAAGCCGTTGTTTGGACTTCATTTTAGGCAAAATGCATTTCTCTCCCCTAATTTCAATTATGAATTCTCCCATAAAGGTATGAGCGAGTCACATTATTTTGAAATAGTAAATTCATGGAGAATTGTAGTCAAAAAAGGAAAAAAAATTATTGATGTGATGGAAAATATTATTTTATTGAATAATATGTAATTGAAAATGAATAGAAGAATAATAATGAAAACTTTAATGTGGCTCAAATAATTACTAAATCACTATTATAAAATACATTTTACGTGAAATTAAATTTGGATAGAGCTCAAACGGAGGCTTAAGTTTTGTTAGTCAATAAAATAGATGGGTTAGTTGGAATGTATCTATCCAGCATACAATAGTGAATAAAGAAAATCTTACAAAAACCAGTGTTAAATTTTGACACATTGATTTTGCTAAAAATTAAATTTTTTTAGTTAATCTTTTATAATATTATTGAAAAAATGATACAATATGTGGTTAAATAGTTGTAAATCGTGAGATATGTGATTAAAATTAATTATTAATTAAAATTAAAATTTTAACCGAAGGGACTTAAATGCATAAAAAGCTGGAAACAGCTAACGTGGGTTAAGCAGAAAATGAGGCAAAAGCGAGACAACTAATGAAAGAAAAGAATACAATACCATAAAAAAATGAGTATAATATAATATTCTCTCTGTTCCTCATTTTTCTCCTAATCGATTCTACAATGGGCGTGGCGTGACTTGTGAGTGAGCTGTTCACTGGGACCCAGCTCCATTCAATCGGAAATTGCTGCAAACATTTGCCATTTGCCAGCTGGCATTTAAAAATTGGCAATAGGTTGCATCCACCGACAAAAGGTGTGAACGGCGGCAAATACAAGGTCTAGGCTAGTATATGAATATTATTCTACGATGAAAACTAAAGAAAAAAAATTTGCTTTAGTTTAATCTTAGGATTCGTTTGATAGTCAAAAGTAAAAATAAATTTCAATTTCATATTAATTGAAAAATAAAAACTCACCAAACTCATAGAAATTCGTTTTTCATGAAAACAAAGAAAATGCGACTTAAAGTGATTGTACATTAAAATTCGATTTTTATTTTCACGTTGCAATCAAACGGCTAAAATGAAATTCGTTTTCTTCGAATATGACATTTTTCATTAAATTCGTTGCAATGAAACATGACCTTAATTCAATTCATTTTATTACAGTCAAATTCGTGTGAAATGTCTACATAGGAGAGTAAAAATAAGTACAGAGAGTGAAAACTACACGACGGATAAACTTTTTTTCTTTACTGTAATTAGTGCTATTTGTGATAATTTCACTAATTGGATAATCGTTGGTTGAGCTTCGAGGCCCAATATGAGCCCACAATAGCGCAGTCCATGAGGGAATTATCCCCCAGGCCCTAAAGATAAGGGAGAAATATCAAGTGCAGAACCTCACACGCAAAAGATAAAGAAACTCGAATCACTATGCTCGGAGAAGATCACGAAATCACCATGCTATGATATGAAATTCATGAAGGAAGATCCGAGTTTTTAATGATTTCATGGATGGATGTGTCACAAATAAAAACACAATTCAATTGTTTTTGCCATACAACAAAAAATATCAAAACCAAGATTTCGAATGTTTCTCAGCCACCAATCTCTGCCTGCCCCTACCCCAAAAAGAATGAAAAAACGAATAGAGGTTCTCTTAGAACAACTCCACCTCAAGGGAGCAGATATGGTTCGACTACTAGTTTATCGGCATATCTCTTTCCAAACTACTACTTCAAGAAGTGATCGAGTAATAAAAACCGCGCCCTCACTTTCACACTTCGGAAACTATCTATGTTGTACCATTTACGTATAACCTCAATCAGTCGTGCAGCACGAAATGACTGGCAGAGAACTTTGGTACCTAATAACTAGTTTTACATTTCTAATGTGCAATTCCAACCTTTTTTTAAAAAAAATTAAACCACTTTTGGTGGCATGTTTTATTAATAACCAAATCAAAACACTTGGCTTGACCTTGTGTGCTGAATGTGCATTAAAAACAAGAGTTTTGCTTGTCAGCCTCCTCACAAAATGTAGAAACAGCACAACCCTAAAAACAATTGACCATTACATCAGCAAACTAAATCCAAAAACAAGGAGAAACTGCTTCACTCATAGTCGAGTTATGCACATGAACTAAATGACAGCCATTGGTATGAAATGGCTTAACCCACAATAAGTTCAAGTGTTCACTCTTTCAGAGCCACTGTCAAGAGCATATAAGCATCCATATGAGAGATGCTCAAGTACATTTACAGACGAGAACAAGCTTTAGACGCTCGAAACCAAACAAAGGTAAGAGCCCAAAGACAGATTTAACGCATGTTGAACATTTACCTTAAATACTTTAAACACAATCAATCAAGGATGTCATCAAAAAACCTAGGATAACATCAAATAATCTGTTATGTCTGAATTCCGCAAAATGATCATCTCAATCTACTTCCCTTGTCTAGAATACAGAACTAGACTCAAATTTTCATGCCATGGTAAACTACCACTTCAAACTTGTTAACATCACAGTTAAAGAACTTGCCTATCAGCAGCATCAGCAACAAGGGGCAATCTGGGGATTTGACCAAACAAACAAGAGGATGAGCCATAAATCAAGCACACCAAGAGGAACAAGAACACAGTACTATCCAAGCTCATCATCAATTCCAAGCCCACTCCATCTCTTGGATTGAAAGTTCTCTCCAAGAGATCAGGGAAAATCAAGAGCACATCAAGAACAATAGCCTGCATAGTATTGAATCTCACATACCTACTGAAATTGCGGTTCCTCACAACAATGAAATAAAGGGTCAAGAAAACCAAAAACCCATTAAAAGGGAAGCTTTTGAAAACCTTAATTGCTGGGAATAAGGGTTGAAGAACTGTCTGAAAGGGACTGAACTGTGTAATGACATATTTTCCATACTGTATGCCATCGAAAAAGGGGTAAAAGTAAGTAATGGCTGAGATTAAGCGATCAGGGGCATCAGCTGAATTGTCCCCTTTGGATTGGGCGGTGAGGATGGACCTTCTTGAAATTCTTGGTTTTCTTGACGGCAAAGTAGGAAAGTGAAGAAAAGGGGGTGGTGATTGTGAGTAGCTGAGTCTATCTAGTGATGAAGAAGAGAATGTGCAGAGGAGTTGCTTGTGAGATACTGGTGAAGTGGTGAATAGAAGATTATTCATGGCCATCCTAGTTCAATGGAAAGTGTCAGTGAGGAGGATGGACAAGTAAATCTTGAGAGGTGATTTGCTGTAAATTGTAGAATCGCAAAAGCTTAAAGATGCCAAAGTACTGTTAATTTCAATAATGACCACTGAACTTTACACTTGGGTTATTTCAACTGGTTATTTCACCTCATCTTGAACTTACAAAATTTTACCCAACTCGTCTTGAACAAAATTTTACCTTCAAAAATAAATTCAGTCCGATGTCTAATTTTAACGGAACATTCTACTTGTCTGTGTGCCAAGTCATGGGATTTTAACTGATGCCCGGTTTGATACCATAAGTTTTCCATGAAAAATGAAATTCAAATTCTATTTCCACCCAAAATTATGTTTGATGGGCAAAAAATTCTTAACAAATGATTTTCCCACCCAACCTCCCATGTGCACCTTTTCTTGATTTTGGAGGAATTTCAGTCTTTTTTTTTTTTTTTTTTTTGTGGCAATTGGAACAAATTTTATAACCAATTGTATAAAAGATCCAAAATTTAAAAAATTTTCAGATGGAAAATTATACCAATCAAACACACTTAATTAACAATTTCTTAAGTTTTATGCAATTATTTTCTCTAGAATTCATTTTCTTTTCACCTATTTTCTACTATTGCAATCAAACGGACCCTAACAGATTGATAATTTGAAACACGTATATGTAGAATTTTCAATTAAAGAGTAAATAAAGCAATAGTCAAATCAAATCACAGCTTAGTCACTAAGGTTACACTTGACTCATTGAGTCACGCTGGCATGATCGTGTCACAAGCCATTTTCGGTCTGTAACGAACAGCCTAAAAAAAATTAAAAATTAAAAAGTTGCATGTGGCATCTATTTCTGTTGCCTATTATCTAAAAAAATAAATTAAATTAAAAAGCTAGCCTGGTAGCTAATTTTGCTTCTATTAAAAAAATAAAATCGTGAGCTCGTTTGATTCGGCTCTGGTCGTTAAGGCATGAGCTGAAAGTTCGAATTAAGCCTAGATTTTTTGATCAAGTAAAAGCTTGGCTCAGGCCAAAACAAGCCCAAACCATTTTTACTCTAATAGAGCCCAAGTCTCGAATTTCGACTCGATTCGTTGACATTCATATTTATGTATTTTATACTTTTTCTTGCTTCTTTGTCCGAGATAGGTCCAATTTAAGGACAATCCAAGATGGGCCCAATTCTTGAACAAGCCCAAATTCATCATTTTCCTAAAGAAATTTCACTAGAAAGATCGAGTTGGAATGGGCACAATTCTTACAGGTGCTACATTACCTGCAGGGGTGGACCCAACACCCGGCGAGTCCCAACGGCCGCCCGTGCTGGATCCGTCGGAACATTTTTTTTTTTTTTGACAATGAATAAATTTTTTATATTTTATACTTGGTAATTTGTTTTAATTTCAAACATTTCTTGTAACTCAATTGGTTAGAGTTCTTATATTCATATAAGAAGTTTTGGTTTCGATTCCTTTCCCACAACTTTTATTGTGAATGATTTTTAATTCTTTAATTTTTACCATAATTAAATAGGATAAAGAAAGGAGAATCAAAACCTTGACCTCTCCTTAGGTAATTGAAAATTTGACCATTGTGACATTCACTGAATTTGAAGTTAAACTAACCAGAATAATATATATTACATTTTAGCGGGTTTAATGTAATTCTAAAAATTTGATTATGTGCTCTTCCTTTGAATTATACAAAATTTCGCCACAATATTATTTGGTGAATATTGCTATATCTTACAACAAAATTATATATGTACAATTTGAACAAAATAATTGCTATATTTAAATTTTAGACCTTGTTTGATTCTTTTTTTTTAAAATATATTTTTCTTTCTTCTTTCAACTACACATTTTTCAATAAAATAATATTACATTCAAATTCAAAATTTTTCCTTATTTTTAACTACATATTTTTCATCAAATCACTATTTCAAAATACACGTTTTGCAAAAAAAAAAAAATGGACATCAAACGAGACTCCTAATATTTTATTGCTGACAAAGGTTGACGATCCACGATCGCCCATGATGACTCAAAATTCTGGGTCCGTCACTGATCACATGTATAGCTACCTTTTATCTTTTTTCCCATGTCCAGATGAAAAAAAATTTAAGTCTCCCTATAAAGAATAATGCTACACATGTGGCGCCCCTATTGGATGTAGTGCTTGTGGCCATGTGCTCCCCCAATATGGGGGCGGGGCGCTACATGTACTTTATGGACATATTATGTGTACCATAATATACAGGTAGCATAACCCCCCTATAAATTCGAATAGGAAAATTCTATTTGTACATCCAGATAAAACCAAGTGTACAGATGATTTATTACCAGAATTTTTTCAGATGCTGATTTCTTGCCAGATTTATTTCAAATGCCACCGTTTGGAGCATCTAAGTGGTCAGTTTTTTTTTTTTCCCCCTCCTTTTTTTGGCACCAATAACGCCACCTCACCATCTGTATAAATTTTGTACACGCCTAAGCAATTTTCTCTTTACCAAGCGCTACCATAGTTTCTCTTCTCATGCACCTGTCTCTTCACTTTCTCAAACTTTTTTTCCAAGTTTCATCTTCTAAATACCCCCAAAATCAAATATTAATTTTAATTTTCATTAACTGCTACTCAGTGTTACTATTTCTCCTGTAATTTCTATATGTTTTGTAAATTTACTGCACGGAGGATAGGAAACACATGAAAATGACAGAAAAAAACTATTATAGATCATTACAATAAAAAAATCATCCGTCCTTATAAAAAAAAAATTACTATAATTTGTAAAATGTGGAGAAAAGTTCAGGACAAATAATACAATACAGCAAGATAAACTACGCTATATTTAATAAATAAATAATTAATTAATTAATAAAGAATGCATATGAATAAATAATTAATTAATTAATAAGAATACATAGAATAAGGCCATGAAAAAAAATACAGTCCTACTTAGATTGCTAAACAGGCCCAAAGAGCAAGACCAGTCAGAATAACCGAAGCCTTGTATATGGAATTTGAACCTGAATCATCATCCGCCACTGGGCCCTGTGCAATTTCCGGGGCCGGACTTGGTTCACTACTGCTTGATGGGAACATTTCTGGTGCTTCTGATGGTGTTGCAGAACTTGAAGGAACGCTGGAAGATGCTGGACTCGTAGCGGACGCTGGAGAAGTTGCTGGAGTTGAGGGCAATGGAGATGAAACTGGAGGAGACACTGTCGGAGTGCTCACTGGGGTTGGGGTCCCCGTCGTAGGCGGAGACGCCGGAGATGGGACAGGAACAGAAATGCCGGCCGACGGAGTGGGCGACGGAGAAAAAGTGGACGGCGTTGGAGACTGTAACGGAGACGCAGACGGGCTGGTTTTCGGAGAACTAACCGGCACTGCCGGAGAAACTTTTGAAGGCGGTGAAAGCACCGGAGACTTTGCTGGGGACGCATGAGGGCTTCCCGGAATAGGCGACGGAGAATTGGCCTGCGGAGTATGTTTTTTTGTGGGCGCATTGGTTGGCGCCGGAGAAGGCGCATTAGGGCTCTGTGCATTGCCGGAATATTGCACACACAACACTAGAAAGGCGATGAGAAATAACCTGCACATTTTTTGCAGTATAATAAAACCTAGCGTGTAGGGATTATTCCGTGATATATAAATAAATGCTAAAGATTTGCCGATATCGTTCTCCTGTGAACATGGCTGGCAGAGGTCGCATAGAGAAATATATATAGGGAATAATTTAAAACTTAAACGTTGCATTAACGACAGTTGAACGGCAATACGACCGTTGGTAGTTGTGGGACCCTTTGTCGTGTAATGTTACCGTTGCTGGTAGAGAGGAAATTCCTCTAAATGCGTGTATTTGGATTTTGGCACTTCCTTATTTGCTTTATTTTTAAAATTTTCATGATTACGATGACACTGCAAAAAAAAAATTCCTCAAATGCCCAAATTATCACTTAATTCTTCATTCTGCTTTGTCAAGTCAACAAAAATCTAACCTTTTTCAAGTACTAAAGTCGAGTTTTAAAAAAAATTGTAACTTAGTTTTTGTCTGAACAACAAAAAATGTTTGACTCCGTCCCATAAAAGCCCTTTTCTTGCTTTTTATGTGAGTATCATGGTAATGCTATATTAATTTTCATCGGAAATGAAACAGAAAATCCATAATCCTAAGTTTTGAGTAAAGCCGTGGATGACAATAAAGCTGGAGGAGGAGATTGCGGTGAAGATTTCAGAGAGTGGTTCTTTGATGCCAACAAGGATTTTCTTAGAATGATCCGATAATGAGAAAGAAGATTCATATAATGATGTTAATGATTGAGACATCTTTAAACAATCACTTCGAAGTTATTAATGAGGAATGGAGAAGAAGGTTGAATTGATCTCGTTCAAAATATAAGGGGCAAATAAGTCTTCACACACTCTCTTAACGTGCTATTTTAGATTAAAATTGTCGTGTGGGACTAGATATACTAATTAATACAAGGGTAAGGATATGGATGCAACAAAAAATTAAAAACATAAGCTAGACAATGTGAAAAAGGTTAAAAATCTTTAATGCAACTAAAATGTTGTGTAACGACAAAAAATTGTGAAGGTAATAATTTTCATTTGGATAGAACTTTCACTTGTCTTAAATTGGAAGCAATCATCATAAAACCAATTGGGGCGTGTGTCCTTGGGCTTTATGCCTTTATAGGGCGACTTTCCTTTTTGGAATAAGAGATGCATAAAGTTAGAGAAAGGGTATTCTTATCTCTTAATAACAACAGTAACACCCATAGTCTAGTCACATTTTAACAATGTGGTGACATCTCGTTGTCAAAAAAAATAAATCAAAAACCTCTTCATTCTTCTTTTGACTAACACATTTTCCTTCAAAGTCGATGCAAATTTCAGTAGAATCAAGATATGCAATATTAAAAGAAGTGACTCTCTCCGTCCAGTGTTAAATATCCTCGATACATCGCCAGTCTTTGAAACTATCTAGAATAGAGTTCTAGTAGAGAGCTTTGGAAGAAACTATCTAGAATAGGATTCTAGTAGAGAGTTTTGGAAGTAGATATAGTAAAGCATTTGTAGAAGTGCATAGAATTTAGGCAATCACAAATTCTTTATTCTTCAGATTTTTTTATTTTTTAAAAAAGAGCATGACCATTCTTTTTTATTACTTTAGTTTCTTCCGTTGCTTGAGTGAAATCTAGCAACTTGAACAGGAAGTGTTGATTTTCTTCCAAGTTGTCATGTCCCCATTGTATCTCACATAAGAAGTTAGAAAAAAACCCAAGTGAAAATGGTGCTGCTGTAGACTTTGACTTGGGAATAAGCCCTTTCCCTTGGTAATGCGCACATCACTAGACGTGGAAAATGGGCAAGTCGCTCATGTTTTTGGCTCTTATTTGTTTAATTTGAAAAAAAAAATGATATACAAAAATTCATTCTTGCAATTTTAACTTCGTCTATATATTGTGGTCGATCTCAAGCTCGGATAAAAGAAGAGGACTTTTACAACTTTATAAAACTTTTGACATAATGTAATTCTTTATATTTAACATATCTTTACAAATTTATGTTTTCATTATACTTCAAAAAGTGAAAGTGCAATTCAAATTCAAAAAAGAAAAATTGTGAACCATGAACGGCTTGACTCACAAGGGACGAGCTCGTGAGCAAGCTGAGCAACAACTTCGGTAAAGCTAGTCGGCTCGCCCCAAAAGCAAGAACAAGTGGCTCGCTTGATGGATCGAGCCAAACCCGACAGTAGGTGAGTTGAGCGATCGACTCAACTCAGACCCTTACATTTCACGTGGAAACTGCTACCATAGAAATGGCCTTGCGCTCTTTTTCCCCAAGTGATAAGTGTACTTAGTGCTCTTATCTTAGGTGTTAAATTAGATCAATTATTGTTATTTTAGAATAATGGAGGCTTTATTTTGTATGTGCTTCGTTTGTTAGGTGTAACTTGATGAAAAACGATGGAATTGCGATTCTGGAGGAATTAAGGTGCTTTTTTCTCAATGTTGTGTTGAAAAATGGTAACTGTTAGAGTTATCAAGCCTCAGAGTCTTGAGCCGAACAAGCAAATACGGGTAGTGCATCTTTGTCGAGTGGTAGCATCGATACTTTGGAATCCCTCATCAGGTATGATGCTAGAAAGTTCACCAGCTTTAGGATACTTGAAGATGAAGAATTTCGAATGCCATCCAGTATGAGGTTCAAATTTGCGAATATGCTAATGCAACTGATTTCTTGTGATTCATACTTCCAACCTACAAGCCAAAGTTTTTATATGGAGAAGATGAGGAGAAGGAAGAAGATGGGGGAAATGAATTTGGGGATGATTCGGATAGTGTTTAGGGGTTATGGAGAAGAAGAAATTGGGGGAAGGGAGATGAGGAGATCGGCAAAGGCAATAGAGAGGTTTGGAGAGATATATGATAGGGTGGAAGGCATGAAGCAGAGGTAGGAATATGGTGGAGTTGGAGAAGCCAATTTTGTGATGAAATTTGGGGAAAATTGATTCGGTAATTAGCACATAACGTCTTCATCTTTCACTACTATTATGGAAAACGCTCTTGCCTTTTATTTTTTGGCATTTTCACTATTCATTACGCAAAATGTCATTTTCATCAATTTAATCAATTAAAAATTGTGAAATGATGAATAAACTATTCTCTTTAAAAAAAAAAAATTTAATTGTAACCATGGTCCTAATTTTTTTTAAAAGAGCAAATGAGTCCCAAATAAATTATTCGATGGGTAATTAGCACATAATATCTCTACGTTTCACTATTATTGTGAAAAACGTTCATACATTTTTTTTTTGACATTTTTCACTCTTAATTACACATTTGATTGTACAAATAATCATTTTTATCCAATTTTTCAATAAAGAGTTGTGAAATGATGAATATACACTCTTCTTTAAATAAAAAAGCTAAACAATTAATTACAATCATAGCCCCAAAATTTTTAAAAAGTACAAACGTGTCCTAAATAAATTATTAAAAAATTATAAATTATTTTTTTTTTTCAAAAAAAGTGCAAACGAGTCCCAAATAAATTATTAGAAAATTAGAAATCAGGTTTTTTTTTTTTTTTTGAAGTGCAAACAAGTCTCAAATAAATTATTAAAAATTAAAATAAATTGATCTTCTTTAATTTTCTTTTTTTATATATATTCATCATTTCACCGTTTTTTATTGAAAAATTGGATGAAATTGATAGAAGTGATGGTTTGCGCAATCAAATATATAATAGTGTGAAAATACAAAAAAAAAAAAAAGGTGTAAATTTTTTCGCTATAATAGTGAAAGGTATGGACATTATATGCTAATTATCATTTTAATAATTTATTTGAGATTCATTTTGACTTTTTAAAAAAACTTGAGACTATGATTGCAATTAATTTTTTTTTTTTTTTTTCATTTTGTTTTTGTTAACCCCGAATAATGACCCAAGCATGTGGCCAACATAATGCTTCAACGTAAACTCCTTCCTGCACATAATAACATACCATTAGTCGTTCGTGACCTTTTTCAGTGGGGTGGAAGAGATCGCGAGCACTTCAACGATCAAGTTAGTGAGTTGATAGACGGAGCTAGGACGTCCGGTGGTGGTGTTCACTGGAACGTGATTTTTTGGCGACGATGTTTTTAGGGATGGTTAATGTAAAAAGCTCGTGCTCCTTTTTTTTCCTAGGGATCCACCCCTTCTATAGTACAAGTGTGTGTATTTATAATGAAAGGGGGATAAGAGAAGAATCATTGGATGTGGGGCACGTGACTTTGAAGCTAGGGTTGACCATTTTCTCGTAGGTGTCAATTCATAGGTAGGCGGTTCATTTAATACTCTCTGACAAAGTGATGTTTTACTTGACCTTTTGGAGCATGTCGTACGTCCCATCAATCAGTCATAAGAACTTGATTTTTGAGATCGTCCCATAAAAGATCTCCTAGTACACAATGTTGAAGTGAATTGATTATAGTAGGAGTGATAATAGCGTTTTGGGTGTTATCACTTGTGACTTAGTTTCAATGAGTAATATTGATCAATCTGTTTGAATTGTGGCGAAGTTATGCGGAGTGCGGGCCTTAGCATCTCTATTCGACCTGGTGGATGACATGGGAAACTCATAGTAGTTTTATTTAAAAAAAAAAATGATATATTCGTCATTTTACAATTTTTAATTGAAAAATTGATGGAAATGACCATTTGCGTAATAAAATATGAATATAAGAATGAATATAACAAAAAATAAAAGATAATAACGTTTTTCATAATAACAATGAAATAAGGGGATGTTATGTGTTAATTACCCAAATTGATTTCTCAAGAATTTGGTTTTGGTTTCAGAGTCGTCGGTTTGGTCAATTGGATTTTGATTTCCGATTTTCTGAGTTATTATTATTATGTTAAAAAACGTGTTTTAAAATTCAAAATTGTGCCCAATCAATAGAACAGTGGCAGATTTTCAAGTTTTTTTTTTTTCTTTTTTTATAAGTTTTATAATATTTTTAAAGTGACTTGGATTAACGGGGTGATTTAGCATTCTGTTAGTTGCTACGCAAGAAAACCGTCCTCCACGCCAGTACGAAGGTAATGAATTTTTTTAGGGTGATGAATGAAATGTGCAAATAAGAAAAGTCCATGAGTAAATTGAAACAGTTTGAAATTCAGTAAGTAGTCCGTGATCAATATATAAATTAAGTAATTTTTGAAATATTTCACTCTTTTAGAATTTTTTTTTCCAATTTTTTTTTAAATTTTTTTCAAGATTTTTAAATTTTATATGTCAAAAATTTATATTTACATTTTTAGAATTTTTAATTTATTTAAATAAATTTTATTCAAAAACTTGTTTTTAGTTTGTAGAATTTTCATTAAAAACACTCAAATGACAAAAATGCGTTTTTAGTTTTATATTATAGATTTAACCTTGTTTTTCGAAAATGTATTTTCAGAAATACTAAGCCCAATACGTTTTCAGTGTTTTGGAAAATTGAAAACAACAAACCAAACGTACATTTAATCAGTGACGGAACCAGCTTCCAGTGAGGGGACGCGACGACGCATGTTGGCTTCGCCGGAGTACCTGTCGTTGATCGGGAAGAGAGCCACAATCACAGCAAAAAGAGGTTGAAGATGATTGGGCCTTTTGTTTTTAATTATGATTGTGAGTTTTTTTGTTGGGTCTCTTGTTCTTGTTTAAAAAAAAGGCTCAATCAAATGCTCAAGTCTTATATACACATTGAGTATGGAAGAGAAAAAATAGAGGATTTGAGTTTTAAAAAAAAAAAAAAAAATGTTGGGGTTCGAAGAGAGAAAGGGACGAACCTGCAGCCATCTCCATGGATTGAAGTGCCAAGTTGGTGAAAAAGCGAAGGATCTAAATGCGCGGTTGAAATCGTTTGCAATTCTTTCCACCCACATGGTATGTCATAACCTTTTTCATAGTTAAAGTATTTAGTATTAATAATAAAATATTTAATTAATTATTTTCTGCTTTTTGCTATATAAAATATTCATTTGACAAGTCAAGAGTCATACTTTTATCAAGGTTCTAAAATGCGTAATGCGTGATAATACGCTTCGATCGAGCATCAAGTATGGTAAGAATACGCGTGCTCATACGCATATACGTAATTATGCGTTTTTCAATTTTTAATATTTTCTTTTAAAAAAATAAAATAATGCATTCTTTGAATTTTTACACATATTCTTCAAATTTAAAAAAAAATCAAATTACTCAAAATTATAAATACTACAATAAGACAATTACTTTAAATTTATTTATATTTTTCAGATTTGTAACAAAAACATATTGCTCAAAATCATAATTACTATAATTACTTGATAATCAATTCCTACAATTAGATTAAACAAGAATATTGACTTAAAAAATTTTAAATCTTGTCTAGCACTTTATCGGATCCCAATTCAATCTCCTCTTCTTCCTCTAAGTCATCTTCTGTGTCCTTTGATACAAAATCATCTTCATCGAGCTCCCTTATTTCAATTTGAGAATTTCTATCACCTTTTGTAGATGATAATATATTATTGATGGACTTGGGTGATTTGAGATAATTTGATATTTGTTAGGCTCGATTTACTTTTTAAGTTATAAAAATGGGTTGAATTTCATTACGCTAATTTGAATATATTTTTAATTACAAATGCGTGGGCATTTTGGAGAATATACGTGTATATGCGGTCAATGAAATGAGTTGATCGTATTATCATACGCATACTCCATATACGATGCGTTTCGAAAACGCATCGAGAATATGCGCACATACACGAAGCATATTCGCGCATTTTAGGATACTGGTTTTATGGGAAAATTGCAGCTCCATCACAAAAGCCCTATAGGGCATCCAATCGCCGCACTCTTCTGTGCATCCAACAGCTCAACACGGATCACAGTCTATTCTCTGTGCCGCTTAATTATGTACTTCCTCAAACTCATCCCATCCATCTGCTCGCAAAATGACTTCTATTCAGCTCAGGCTGGAATCGGGTCCCCAAAGATCAAATCTTTTAGTTTCTTGTGTTTAAATTTCTGGGTCTAGGTCTGCGATGATTCGAGCGATTGGAGAGTCGAAATTTTTTCTTGCAAATCCAATTGAATTGAAGAAAAATACGATTCGAGGTGGAAGAGAAGGAGGGAGTGGGAGTGGGATTGGGGAAGAAGATAAACAGTATTCTCATTTTTTTATTTAATTCTTTAATTTTAATTTTTTTCATATGAAAAATGTATAATTGCATTATTACCTTTAAAAATTGGTCAACATTTGGTCAGATTTTTTTTATTTTTGGTCAACTAACGGTCAAACTAACAGTTTTCACCCATTTGGACTTCAGCTACGACATTTAAAAATGTTTGGTACCGTGAATGGCACAAATGAAAAATTTGAACAAAATTTAAACCATTAGTCGTTCGTGACCTTTTCCAGTGGGGTGGAAGCGGTAGCGAGCACTTCAACGATCAAGTTAGTGAGTTGATAGACGGAGCTAGGACGTCCGATGGTGGTGTTCACTAGAACGTGACTTTTTGGCGACGATGTTTTTAGGGACGAATAATGTAAAAAGCTCGTGCTCCTTTTTTTTTCTAGGGATCCACCCCCTCTATATTACAAGTGTGTATTTATAATGAAAGGGGGTAAGAGAAAAATCATTGGATGTGGGGCACGTGACTTTGAATCTAGGGTTGACCATTTTCTCGTATGCATCAATTCATAGGTAGGCGATTCATTTAATGCTCTCTAACAAAGTGATGTGTTACTTGACCTTTTGGAGCATGTCGTACGTCCCATCAATCAGTCATAAGAACTTGATTTTTGAGATTGTCCCATAAAAGATCTCCTAGTACACAATGTTGAAGTGAATCGATTGTAGTAGGAGTGATAATAGCGTTTTGGGTGTTATCACTTCGGACTTAGTTTCAATGAGTAATATTGATCAATCCGTTTGAATTGTGGCGAAGTGATACGGAGTGCGGGCCTTAGCATCTCTATTCGACCTGGTGGATGACATGGGAAACTCATAACAGTTTTATTTAAAAAGAATGGTATATTCGTCATTTTTCAATTTTTAATTGAAAAATTGATGGAAATGACCATTTCGTAATAAAATATGAATATACCAAAAAATAAAAGATAATAACGTTTTTCATAATAACAATAAAATAAGGGGACGTTATGTGTTAATTACCCAAATTGATTTCTCAAGAATTTGGTTTTGGTTTCAGAGTTGTCGGTTTGGTCAATTGGATTTTGATTTCCGGTTTTCTGAGTTATTATTATTATGTTAAAAAAAGCGTTTTAAAATTCAAAATTGTGCCCAATCAATAGAACAGTGGCAGATTTTCAAGTTTGTTTTTTCTTTTTTTATAAGTTTTATAATATTTTTAAATGTGACTTGGATTAACGGGGTGATTTAGCATTCTGTTAGTTGCTACGCAAGAAAACCGTCCTCCACGCCAGTACAAAGGTAACGAATTTTTTTAGGGTGATGAATGAATTGTGCAAATAAGAAAAGTCCATGAGTAAATTGAAACAGTTTGAAATTCAGGAAGTAGTCCGTGATCAATATATAAATTAAGTAATTTTTGCTCTTTTAGATTTTTTTTTTCCAATTTTTTTAAAAAAATTTTCAAGATTTTTAAATTTTATATGTCAAAAATTTATATTTACATTTTTAGAATTTTTAATTTATTTAAATAAATTTTATTCAAAAACTTGTTTTTAGTTTGTAGAATTTTCATTAAAAACACTCAAATGACAAAAATGCGTTTTTAGTTTTATATTATAGATTTAACCTTGTTTTTCGAAAATGTATTTTCAGAAATACTAAGCCCAATACGTTTTCAGTGTTTTGGAAAATTGAAAACAACAAACCAAACGTACATTTAATCAGTGACGGAACCAGCTTCCAGTGAGGGGACGCGACGACGCATGTTGGCTTCGCCGGAGTACCTGTCGTTGATCG
>CAIGRB010165746.1:52160-68437 GCA_903798255.1 Fraxinus quadrangulata
TGCAATTACTTGATAATCAATTCCTACAATTAGATTAAACAAGAATATTGACTTAAAAAATTCTAAATCTTGTCTAACTGTTTATCGGATTCCAATTCAATCTCCTCTTCTTCCTCTAAGTCATCTTCCGTGTCCTCTAATACAAAATCATCTTCATCGGGCTCCCTTATTTCAATTTGAGAATTTCTATCACCTTTTGTAGATGATAATATATTATTGATGGACTTGGGTGATTTGGGCTAATTTGATGTTTGTTGGGTTCAATTTACTTTTTTTTTTTTTAAGTTATAGAAGTGGGTTAAATTTCGTTATGGTATTTTGAATATATTTTTAATTACAATTGCGTGGACATTTTGGAGAATATACGTGCATATGCGGTCAACGAAATGAGTTGATCGCATTATCATACGCATACCCATATACGATGCGTTTCGAAAACGCATCGAGAATATGCACACATACGCGAAGCATATTCGCACATTTTAGGACACTGCTTTTATGGGAAAATTGCAGCTCCATCACAAAACCCCTTCAGGGCATCCAATCGCCGCACTCTTCCGTGCATCCAACAGCTCAACACGGATCACTCTCTTGGAAATAAATGACAATAATAATTAAAGAAAATAAAGACCAATGAGTAGGGCATCACGACAGTCCAACTGGGTACTAAGAAATTAGGTTCTAACCGACCACGTGCCAGATACTAAATAGACGGTCCAGATCAGTCCTCGGCAAGCTTTGTTATCGACAAACAACGGTGCACAATCTTCCACGTGTCTCTAACGTCGCGTTATTGTAGTATTTGATCCAACGGACCACGCACTCTCTCCCAAATAGACTTCACTCCAACTCCTGCTTCGTCTCTCTAAAATTATTCCTTCGGAGAAGAAGCATATTCCGGCGCCATAACAGTTCCCGGCAATTTTCGGTTAATTTTAATTTATTAAAGTTTCAGGTGAAAATTAATATTCAATTTCTAGTTTTTTTTCTTCTTCAGATTGTTAGAATTTATTCAAAAACCCTTATAGCTGGTTTTTGAGTTTATGAGATTGCTTCATCTATAACTCTTGGATTTTTCTGTTAGTGAACGAATAGTCTGGTGAAAAATCCTTCTTCTTTTTTTTTTTTTAAGGTCAAACTCTTGATCCGAATTCTCCCTTATTCCCTCCATTTTTTTATTTATTTTTTGCTAAAAACCCTACTTTCTAGCTTGATAATTCGACAATGACCCAGAGCTCACAGTTCGTTGTAGAGTTCAATTCAATAGTTTTGGTTCCTGAATTTTCAGCTTCGTTCTATTCTCAACCACCAATTTCTCTACACTGTTCACAGTCAAAAGCATATATCAAACAGTAAAGCACAGCCCGTTTAACTTCTTTTTCACTTCGAATACTTGTTCGTACTTCTTCATCAATGGCGGATTCAGATAACGAATCAGGAGGTCACCACAACTCCCAAAACGAAAGCTCTCTTAAAGAGCAAGACAGGTTCCTTCCAATCGCAAACGTGAGCAGAATCATGAAAAAGACTCTTCCTGCTAACGCAAAGATATCAAAGGACGCGAAAGAAACAGTCCAAGAGTGCGTATCCGAATTCATCAGCTTCATCACCGGTGAGGCATCAGATAAGTGCCAAAGGGAAAAGAGAAAGACGATCAACGGCGACGATTTGCTTTGGGCTATGACGACACTTGGATTCGAGGATTATGTCGAGCCATTAAAGATTTACTTGCAGAGATTTCGTGATATGGAAGGGGAGAAGACTGCAATGACTGGAAGAGGAGAAAAGGAGAGTGGAGGTAGTGGGGGGAATGGCAGTGTTGTGAATATGGGAAATAGTGGGGGTGGATATGAAGGGGTTTATGGTATGATGGGGCATCAAGGACACGTGTACGGATCCGGGGTGTATAATCAGATGGCCGGTGGTGGTGGATCCGGGAAGGTTGGGTCGGGTTATCACATGGGCTCTGGGCCGTCTGCTGCTACAGGAAGGCCCAGGTAGCGGCTTGACTGTCTTATTACCTTCACAATTAATTTAGATAAGACTTTGATGATGAGACATTGAATATACATCTATTGTATGAATTGAGTTTGATTTCGAAATTGACATTAGATGTTTCTGGGTATCTTTTTGGCTTCCTGCTTTTGGTAAATATCTTTGCCTTTTATGGGTTAGAATTTAGCCCTGGAATTAAAATAGTAAATTTTGATAAAAATTTTTTGAAATGTGTGATTAAAAGGTTATGAAATTCATAAAATATGTGATTCATATTGATTTTTTAATTTTGACTTAAATTAAAATTTGATTTAAATCAATGCAAACATGGGCTTAATGATTATTTTTATTAATTTAGAAGAAATCTTTTTTATAATCGTAAATGTTCGAGTTATTTTGCGCGCATCTCGATTAATTTCACGGGTTTTAAAGTTTACGATAGGATACTTATTTCAATGGTCTCAAAAGAACTCGAATTGGTGATTATTGGGGAGTAAATTTAAGATTTGATCAACAGGTTTATTTAGAAGAATTTTTAGGGAAAATTAATCTTAAATAACTTTTTAAAAAATTCTTCTAGAAGAAACAAAACTAAAAATAGAAACTCTACTAAAGAGACCCTTATAATGTCACTATATATGATTATTTTGTTTGACAAGTAGACATGAATGGGACGAATGGGATATTTAAGAAAATCCATTGTGACACTCTTTAGCCATTTTATTTGGACTGTCATTTGTATATCATGTTTGACACTTGTATGATTATAAAAAATTGTTTGAATGGAAAAGTAATTTTTGTTTTTTAAACTGTGAAAATTCATTTTATTTTTCTTTTAGTAAAAAGGAGTCGGATACATAATATTTCTTTTCAAGTAAGAGAGTATTGGTAATATATTATTCTCAAAAAGTAATCTACAAGATTATACACTCTTACCAAGTGGAGCAGTCACGTGATTGATGAGACATTGTGTGGTTTGAAAATAATGAAAATTTTTAGATTTATGTGTTATATTATTTTATCTGGAGAATGTAGAGTTAAATTAAGAAATAATTTTTTTTAATGGGGGTCAAACAAGGGTTTATAGTAGAAAATCCAACTCATTTTTGGATCCATTCCGCGTAGCTATTTCAAAATGAATTGGCATTAAAAGTAGGATTGTCAATATGACTTATCGGTTAGGGCGACCCGTGATTCGACTCAGGAAAAGCTCAAGCCGACCTAGCTCGCTACTTACAGAAATCGAGCCGAGGTTGGGGCTAGCCTCATTTTGGGGCGTTGGTAGGAGCTTGAGCCCGACAGGCTAACCTGTGTCACGAACCGGCCCAAACACATGCCAAAATGGTACGTGTTATTTGAAAAAAAAAAAATTGCAGCTACAGCGTTTTAAAAATGCCCTTAATACAAAAATAGAAGGTAGTAGCTGCTTGCATTACAAATACCTTCTGCCTTAAAAAAAGGCAGTTATAAAATCAAATTTTATAGAAACGGGCATATATTTTTGCTATAAATATGAGGTAAAATTGTACATATTTTTAATTGAATAAAAAAATTTAAAAAGTCACGAATTAAAAAAAAAAATGCCCGTTCGGCTCGATTTGGGCCAAAAAAAAGTTCGAATCATTTTTACCTGAGCCCGAGGACTCCTGGACATCCCTAATTAAAAGGTTGCTGACTGATTAGTTATAAATCAGAAGCACATTGTGGCAACATAACAAAGTAAAATGTTTTTTGCGTAAACTAAATATTAATTTGAGAAAATATAACTTATTACTTATATATCTTATAATTTTTCTTTCAGAAATGTACATATCTAAAGCATGACTACTCCAACAAAATATGTTTTTGTTCGAACAAAAAATCAAAACAATTCATTAAGGAAAATTTTCTTGTTTCAAGTAAATATTTTTTTGTTAATTCCAATACTTCGATTGAATCATTGAACTAGTAATTGAGGTGGACAGAACGTCTAAACTAAATTAAATAGAGATAATATTAGAAATATAATACTCTCGCATTTCAAAAATATCACTAACCTCCAATATTTCTAATTTTGCGAATCATATTCGGCATTGACCATCTTTAATACTAATTAGTTTTAGTACCCAAATTGAACTTGAAAATAATATATAAAATTTCACAGCATAGATGCAATAGTCTATCTAGCGTATAGTCTATTATCGGAAACAATTAGACTGTATTTAATTGGTATGTAAAATATATCTTAAAAAAGAAAATATTTTCCTTGTTTTGAGAAAAATAAAAACATACCCCTTTCAAATGAAAGGAAAATATTTTCCTTTAAAACAAGGAAAATTGGACAAAGGACAAATTTTAAAAGTTGAAAAACATTTTCCATAGAAAAATAGTAATTCAACACTTCAAAATAGGAATTTTGATGGAAAATTGACATTTTTCATAAAAAATAAATATAATCAAACACACCCTTACAGTAATTAGTAAATTTTATAACTCGTTGTATTAAACTTAACAATGCATATATATATACACGTGTGTATGTCTTCATTATTTCACTTTTATCATTAGAAATGAAAAAATTATTCATCCCAAGCTGCTCCATATAGTAAACGGAATGAGGGCGGAGAACATATCTCCTCCCCCTAACTGGCCAAACATATCCTAATTTTTTTATTTTTATTTTATGTTTTACAATTTAAAATATTTAAAAATAATTAATTAATTAAAGTGAATAATCAAATTGCAATGGCATCCAAAAAGTTTTAGAAAGCAAGCCCATTAGATGCCATTGCCAAAAAAACCCTAACCAAGCTGCAATTTTCCGGCTGAGCCTCGGCTCGAGCCAAAAAAGGCCCAAGATGGGGATGGCCAGATGTTCAGGGCCACAAATGCATAAAATCTGGAATACATGAAACTGCACTATCAATGCACTTTAAAAGCAAAGCATATATCAGAAAATGTGGAGACAATTTCTATCATCCCTACAAACATGATTCCCCCACTAGAAACCATAATGACTTACAATTTACAAAGAGAAGGTAGATTTTAATGGCATTAGATATGGATCATACCCCAAAACTAATCCACCCAATCTATTTCCCAATCAAGGGGCAGTACATGGAAATAGATAAGGAAGAAAAAGATATGCTACATACTTTCATGATGTGTACATAAAAGCTGGGGTAATTCCTATTGAACAAGAGAGAGAGAGAACACGCTACACAGTAGAGGACCAATATAACTGAGAAATACGGAATACATTGTACAGAAGCTAAAAAGGATGAATAGAAAACTGGGTACTTCTTCTCTATATCTCATCTCATCTCATCAGGCCGCTGCGCTTCGACCGGCAGGCTTTTTTCCATCCTTCTCAGCGTCACTTTCATCATCTGACTCGCCGGCTAGTTTAGTGAGCTCCTCTTGGATCATGAGCTTTATTGATGATTTTCTGGAGGTCAGATCTGTGCTGAATCGCTTGGCTGAAATAACAAGGGGCTTAGTCACGCATTAAGTAGATGCCTAACGGAATTCTAAGCATTGTGAAATATATAATATTAAAGGTTTTGATTTTTAGATTTAATTGCCCAGGTGACTGAAAAAATCTGATTGAGCAGTCCAAAGTGGCAGTAGCATGTCAAACTCTCTTAGGGATCAGAAACCCATAAACTTATGTGGTGATACTTCTAGTTCATGAAATTTCAGAAATACATGTAGCGTTGCAGAAAGCAAAAATGGGGTGCGATAGTCGTAAAAACATTTTCCCAGTTAACTCCAAAGGAAGATAGCAGTGAAAAGACGGTATAAAGGAATTCTTAAAACATTATAAGACTGCAATCTCGTGAAAATAATAATTCATTGGAGCATACCGAGTTGCTTCAGAATGTCGGTGAAAGTGGCCTGCAAGGTTCAACAGATGCAAACTGATATGTCAGAATCAGAACAAAATACATGATAACTCAAAAATGACATGAATAACAAATAAATGGCATGCAAACAAATTAACCACAAACTATTCTATAGAAAGAACTCCAAATTTCTATTAATTACGATTTCTCGTTAATCAAAAGTATGAAAGCTTTCAAGTTCTTTAAAAGACATTCCATTCCATGTTATTTTAAATATGAAAAAGCAGTGAAATGGACAAGTTTTAAAATTGAGCTTTGAGATTCTCACCGTATCAAAGTCCACCTCTTTGAGAATTTCACATGTTGCACTCCTGAGCTCATCGTCACTTGGCTTTAATTTGTCCTCCTTGGGCTTGCCTTTGCCTTTCACGACCTTCTTTCCTTCATCTGAACAAAATACAATATGAGAATCTGAAAAAGCTTCTCCTAAGGTCCCTACTTTGAAACTGGTTAGGAAGTTCACATTTTGAGATAGCATTCTGGATGGTCACCAGAACACTTCTTAGAGAATTATAGCGAGCAGAAAGTCACTTCAAATTCAAGGGCATAAAAATTAGAATTCTCACCAGTACTTCCCTTCGATGCAGATTTCTTTGGAGTTGTTGATTTCACCTCAAGCGCTTCAGCTTTCTGCTTACCAGAAGACTTCTTTGCACTATTATCAGTACTGGATTTTGAGCGACTCGTTGATTTTGCATGAGCTTTTTTAGTTGGAGGACTGGCCTTTCTAGCAAGTGCAACTTTCTTAGTTATTCCTTTTTCAGCTGATTTCTTCTTTGCTGGAGATTTTGTTGAACTTCGCTTCTGCTTTCCTCTGTCCTTGACAGACTCATCTTCAGACTCGCTCTCTTTCTCACTTTCAGCATGTTCGGAAATCTCTTCTGATTTTTCACTAGCATCAACAACATTTTCCTCTTCGTGCATTTCCTCTTTTTCTTCTTCTGATTCATCTTCAGTTTCCGGTATGGTCTTATTCTCACTATTTTTCGATGCACTCCCAGCTCTCTTTTGACTCTGGAAATACACCAAATATATAATGATTGATGACCAGGATAAACTGACCAAATTTATGAACATGAACATGAACATACTTTCACACGTCATCTTTGAAAATGTTTGTTATTTCAATTTCATTTTTCTAATTGAATTTAGGCAGCTGAGCTTCCATGATATCATCATCGACAGAATGCACATAATATTTCCTTTTTGGTGTAGTTGTGTGTTGCTTCATTTCTTTTATTTTAGAGGTGAGGGGACTTCATAACAATCTTGACATTAATCAAAAGTCAGATCAGTGATAGATTTCTCAAGTCAAATGAACATTAAACTTGAGCATGTTGCAGATAACATCATCCTTGAATAAGTACAGGAAATATGCAGAAAGCTATGTAACAAAAAGGGAGTAGTCTCTTCGGCTTCAGTCTCCCTTTCTGCTTTCATTAATATAATTATCATAATTTTTGGAAGAGGATCAGACTGTATTCGGAATCCCAATGATGCTATAATTATTCTCTTCATAATTAACACAGATGAAAAGTACTTAATGCTGCAAACACAAACCTCCTAAGGCCGTATCGCACCTAGAGTGATCTGAGCATGTTACTGAAGAAGAGGAATAGCAAGAATGCTTCAACGTAACCAAACCCGACTCCACCCACCAAACAAATGAAAAGCACAAGTAAAATGATAACAGCAACAGAAAAAACCTACTCACTTTACATATACAAAGATTCTAACATCATATATGAAGAATTATTCTGCTAAAACTTTTCAGTTTCTAATACTAACTACCAAGAAAGGGCGATACCTTAGCTGATCCTTTTGAAGGTGCACTCCCAATTTCTGATTCACTTCTTTTTCCATCTCTCTTGCGCTTTTTGCCTTTACTTGACTGGCAAACAACAGGAGGTAATTGAACATGAACAGGCTAAGTAAAAGCAGAAAAGCTACTTATTTAAGTTGACGTAGTTAAGAGAAAAAACTAAGCATAGTAGAGAACCTGCTCCGTGTCAGCAAGCAACTCTGTGGTTGTGGCATGAGGAGCCATCAGAAACTCAATCAACTTTGCTATAATATCTTCCTGGATGAACAGAAAATGACAGCTTGAATTTTAATCCATCAGAGAAAGCAATGAAAGAGAGATCCAATATATCCAATCAATATTTTTTGATTTCAGGGTTAATCAGATAGCAGTATATTTAAAACATACGTGCACAAGTATATCTCAGAATAAGAATGTAAAGATCAAAAAATAGCAAAAAGCCGAGAATCAGTATTTCCCGTAAGGGAACGGTCAATAGCAATATGGATATGAATGTGAATGTAGAAGTTTCCAGACTAATATAAAAAGAAAGATATCTACAGACCTTTCTTGTATTAGCCTTGGGAATCTGCAAATCAAGAACATCGCAGAATTCCACCAATTTCTCTTTGACACACTTGTCAAGTTTTTCTTTTACTTTTATAATTTGCTTTTCCTGACATAAAGAGCATTTTAAGTGCTTAGAGTTGGGAAAATGCAGGCAATAGCGAATTAGTTAATGCACAATCCATCAACAACGTAATACAGAGATTTACCTCATTATCAGGCCACACAAACCCAGAAAATTTAGATATGTTGTTCTTGACTTGAGCTGCCTGCATAAAGTCATTAGACTTATCACAAGTGAACAAACCATGCAATTAAGCAAAGCATGCGGCTGACAAAAAACAAAAGAGAGATCTATATTGATTACAGAATCATACTATGAAGGAAAAAATATCATAAGAAACTGGAAGTTATTATGGTATCATTAAAATAGGAAAATGCTTCCATATCTTTAACATCCCCCATAAGTAGCAACCAAATTAAGTTCGGAACTAAATCGAATGCAAACTGCCCAAAAGAATGATACATGGAAATGATATCTGCAACTTTTAATGGACGAAATATATGCACATTGAATGTCGTTGCTGAGATTCATATAAACAGACAAATCAATTTGAAAACTTCATGGAGCAAGCAATGATAACAAATTTTTTTTTTTTTTTTTTTTAAAAAAGCCAAGAATCAATTAAAATGAAAAGCTTGAGAACAAGGTCAAGAATTGGTCATTGAGAAAAAAACCTCGAGCACAAGGTGATGCAACGGAATGACACAAGAATGAAGAACACAACCGAAGACTCATTGATTCTACGAAGCCCCTGTTTGATATAAATTTTTTTGAGAATAGATTTTGTAAAAATTGTGATTTTTTTCGAAAAATACGTGTCTAAAAAATAGGGAAAAGTTATGGATCTACATGCAAAATTATTTTATTGGGACAAACGAGAATGTGTGATTGTAAAAAAGTTATGAAAAAAAATGAGTTTTAGAAAATGGGAACCAAACGGGCGAAGAAAAAACTCGAGCAGTAGGTGATGAAGCAGAATGAAGCGAGAATGAACACAATCAAAGACTCATTGATACTACTAAATACTAATATTTGAGAATTTGGGAGTCATTAATTTGTTGGTTGGTAAAAGAACGAATACCGAACAATCGATGAACACTCCAAAAGATATCAATTTTTTTAATTAAAAAAAATTCACCCCCTATTCGTTGCAGACAAAGAGGGGGTTGTATACCCTTATTACAAGCCTTATTTCTAGCACAAAGGACAAGAAATTATCTTACTATATGATTAAGCAAAACTATGCAAGGAAGAAAATTGACTTTTTAATAATAATAATACAAAAACAGCAAAAAAAATGCTAATCAGACACAATCACATGCCACGAATTTATCCCCCAGCCAGGACCATAGAATTGCTTCCAACATATATCTATTTTCAGAAGGAAGCAAATTTACTATTTAACAATATTGATAGAAAGACAATAAGAAAGATGCTAATCGGGCACAATCACATGCAAAAAATTTATCCTCTAGGTACGACCATAGAACTGCTTCCAACATATATTCGGATGGTCATGAAAACATGAGCATCATGGCATAGGTAAAAGGGAACGAGGAGGCAAGCCCCCCCATCTTCCGCATATCTTGCTACCAATATTCGACCACTATATTCATCGCGTATTCCCAGACGGGTTGAAAAGTTCAATCCTTGAAACATTAATTTTCTAAACACCAAAAGAAGTAGTTTTGCTATTCCAAACAATAAGTTTCTCGAGGGGTGCGACATTTTTTTTTAGAAAGTTTGTATAACATAACTAATTGAGGAAGTTTTCCGATTCTTCCACGATTCTCCATCGGTAAATCATATTTTGGTAACTCTCTAGGAGTCATGTTTAACCTCGAATGGAGAAGCTGTGATTGGAACTTCCAGGGACAGAGAAGCCAATAAAAGAAGGTGAAATGGATAAGTCGTGTAACAAACAATTAGGATCCTATCCCAATTTTTCTTTTGCTAAGCCCATGTCAAATTTTGGGGCACCCATAATTTTAGTTCACCATGGGTAGGGACATTGTGTCGGCTTGACCTTTCATAAGTGGAGACAGAATAAAGCGTCCATAGGGCTAAGTGGTACCATCCGAGCCCAATTCATTTCTTTATGGGTTGTGAAAAGCTAGAGGGGCCAATACATCTTTCTAGAAATCCTTAAATCGGGACCTTGCCTTCTCTTCCTGCATTCATTCCCTTTTTGTTCGATGCTTCAAAGAGCTTTGCAGGAGAGGGAGGTTCACTAAAGAAATAAACGTTTTTAAAAATCTATCCAAGCCCAAACTTTGTTTTCCTGAGACACGATGTGTACTCACGTGATAAAATGAGGATCTCTGCTTGTAAACAAATTGTTGAAACTTGACTAAGTTGAAGAAATGGATTAGGAAACTGAGAAAATAGCATTTGCAGACCTAAAACTCTTTTAGGATATTTCTTGCCAACTAATGAAATGCCCTTGACTTCATCGGACCAATCTTTGGAGATCTCATCGTTGGGTTCCTCATCGAATATTAGAGAGTCATCATAACCATCCAAATCCAAAGATTATTCCATCTCCTAAATCCTAATAATTTGTTGATTCGTAAAAGAACGAATACCAAACAATCGACGGACAATTGGAGAATACTCCTAAAGATTTCAATTTTTTTTATTCAAAACAATTCACGACCAATTCGTAGAAAACATAGTGGGGGTTATATACCCTTATTACAAATTTCTTGAATAATTAAGGACACAAAATAATCTTCCTACCATGATTAAGAAAAACTATGTGAAGAAGTAAATTGACTTTAATATAATAATAGAAAGAAAAGAAAAAAGAAGCTAATTGGGCACAATCATAGGCCATGAATTTATCCAAGCTAATTGGGACCCTAGAATTGCTTCCAACAGATATTCAATCGGCTATTTTCGGATGGGACGTATCAATATTCCACCCTATTTCCGTTGATCACTAACCGATCAATAATGGAAAGATCCTTTAGCAAAGTCAAGAATCAGTTGCTAAAGGAAAAACCTTAGAAGCAAGGTCAAGAACCATTCCATAAAAAAGAAACCTTTGATTTAGGTCACTAAACAAGTAGATAAAAAAAAAAACCATATGATAAGGTGGTAAAACCCGTGGGAAGAAATTCGGCATTATAACCTTAATAAAAAGGTTGTAAAACTGGTAGATTGGGAAAAATGAAAACCTTATAAAAGGTCAGATATTCAATAAAATGATTTTTTAAGGTGTAAAATGTGGATTGAAGCCAACACAAAGAAAGGGTTTATTTATTTATTTTCATTTATTGACATAACTAAACAGAACGAGAAAATCAATATAGGGCTCCACCAATTAGAAGGGGGCAGGGAAGCTGAAAGGGTTACACAAAAAGGAATTGAACTTGAATGAGATTTAGCTCCAAAGATGTTGTGATGAGTCATAAAATTGCAGAATAATGACTTGACTGACTTTCCACAAAACAAAACATATAAACACAATCAAAGATGGCCACGAGACGAGGAAAAATAGTACTGAAGGAACAACCTGGCCGGACGAGCAGCACGAGACCACTTGCCGGAGAATGGAAGCGAATATTGTTTAACCTAAGGCCATAGGCTCTGATACCGGGATAAAATACAAAATGAATATGATTCAGACCAAATATTGAAGAATTAAAATGAGATTCTATAACCTCTTCTGTCTATAAATTACAATGTGAAAGACCCGTTAAATTAAAATCTATCACAAAAGAAAAGATCCTATATTGATTACACAATCATACTACGAAGGAAATATTATCACAAGAATCTCGAAGATATTACGGCATCACGCTTCTATGTCTTTAACAAATAAACTGTCAGAACCATGAGGTCATGCAAATAAACAGGGCTTATACAGTTGGACAGTTGGATATCAACAACACGACAACAAAAAATATAAGGTGAGTAGTTAAGAAGCTGAAGTGCTGAACAGCTCCAAAAATGATACCAATTTAAATAAGAATGTCAATAGCGGATGAGAGAAACTAAATATTAAATTGGCAATGTGAAATGTTCAACTATATTGTGCGCATCCCAAAATACATGGAGTTCAGGACGCATTGAAGGTTCTGGAGCCAAACTTCAAATACAAATAGTATCATTCAAGTAAAAAAGTTACTACACAAAAATCCATGAATATCCAATGGCAAGATTTTTTTCAAGATAACTTATTTCAGTCTTAATCTACAAGAAACGCTGCATTGAATGAAGTGATATGAAACTTTACAGTCAATGAACGAAAAAGAAGAAGAGAAGAGACAGAAAAGGTAGAGTATGGCATGGAAGGAAGGACAGCCAGAATACTCTATACAGGAACTCAAAAGTTCACCTTTCCCCTCCTTCCAAAGAGTATAGTATGCAGCAATTTGAAGGTGTCATCAGTCTTCCTTCTCAATAACTTGTACGCAACTGAAACAAAAATGCAGTTCAGAAAACAATGCTGTATTCATCTCTACAGCCTCATAGCTATACAACAATGAAAAGTAAATGTAATAGAATATGTGAGAGAATTTATTTATTCTTTTGTGGACCTGCCCACAGCGAGGTTTAAATGAAAAATCCTAGCATATAATGTACCACAACAAACTTCTCAATCAAATTCAAGGCAAGTATAACACAGATAATAACATGGAGAAAGGCATGTCTTTAGATGTGGCCTTGTGCCCAAGCCATTATATCATACGTATAATATCATCATGAGCAAACCAACCATATTCATATGCTCATATTAGAGTTAAAATTCAAGAATCATATTACTGCAACTCTCATTGCGATTTCAATTTAAAGAGAATGCAATTTCATTAGTAAATTGTAGCCAAAGAAATATTTAAAAGATGTACCGTTAGGGATATCTTTCAGTGCAGTTCCGCGACCCTGCAAACAAACATTATTATGTCACAAATTATATCTTCATTAATAGACCATTATGCTAAATGTCAAACAGTAAAATGTAAATTTATAAAAAGGTGGTCGAAAAAGTGAAACGTAAAAGAAAAGACCTTTTCTATTTGGAAATCCTTAGCGTTGTCCTTCTCAATAGTAGCAACCAGCCTTTCTACGGATTTTCGTTCACGTACGGGGCGTTCAATTGCATAAGGTGTAGTAGTTTTAGGCTCCTCCATTTTCCTGGTGGGGGTTTTAGTTTGTTTTGCCTTTTTCTCTATGGGGGCTTCTGGCTTCTCCTCTTCAGCTTTCTTCTTCTTACTCTTGTCTTTTTGTCCAGAACGACTTTTGGTTCTAGGTCGCTTCTTCGATCCTTTTACCTCCTTATTTTCCTTTGGATCTTCCTCCTCAGCCTTCACTTCATCAACTTCTTCTTCAACCTTATCTTCAGCCTCATCATCAGGCTTCTTGCTAGATTCATCTTCTATTCCCTCACTTTTGGTTTCTTCCTTCTCTTCTTCTCCTTTTGTTTCTTCCATCTCTTTTTCGTCTTTTTCTCCTATTCCATTCTCTGCTTCTTTTTCTTCAGTTTCCTCGCATTTGTCGATCTGCACTTTGTCCACAACTAAATTCTGGGATTCATCTTTCCCATCATCCTTTTTATCTTCTTCCATCTCTGTTACTCCATTATTTTCCTTGCCTTTCTTCTCTATCACAACCTCACTCTTCTCCTCCGGCTTAGCATTCCCATTTGCAGCTGCCTCAGGCTTATCTGTCTGGGCATCCTCCTCACCCATAATAACCGAAACTCAAAGATTGGAGCTTATCCTATAACCTTTTTCACATATCCAAAATAAACTACAGGTAGAAACTAGAAGAAAACATCATAGTTTATGAGAATAAAAATTTGAAAGCGAAAAATAGACTAATGAAGAAACAAAGACAGAAATCAACAGGCACCAAGTACTGAGCCCAAGTGTTTTTTTTTTTTTTAAATAACAAAGAAGCTGTAGCATAATCTCGAAAATTTGAACATGCATACGTGATCAAGGAACAACTTCCTGCAAATGTTTTTGTGTACACAAATATAATTACAAAATTATGCTTAAACATACAGCGACAACAAGCCCTAATAAGATCCACAGAATTCCCCCACAGCAATTAAACTCGAAGAAAACATGAAAGAACCAAAATTTCGCTGAAGAAACAAAAATAGAGCAGTCGGAAAATTATTTTTCCGAAGCATAATCCAGAACCTTAGGCGACAAAAGTGCAATTTCTTACCTCAAAAACACATGAAGAAACGACGATAGACACATTAAACACAGTAGAAATTAAGATTCTAAAAGAAATTCATGCCAATATACACAACTTACAGAGATTTGAGTGCAGAGTCACGAGATTCTTAAAGCACTTTTCGAAGCTCACTCAGTGATTTGGTTTTCATTCATTTCTCTCTTTTGATTAACGATTCTTTTACGCTTCGAAATGGGTGGCACTGTTTGGGAGTTTATTTATAGCGGACTCCAAATCCGGATTTTAAAACCATTTTAGTGCCATGTCGGATTGGAGTGTCAGTGACACTGGGCAGAACTCCAAACGGGTAGCTGAATCGACGGTTAAGAGATAAAGTCGATAATAGACTGCCAGGATTAATGTTTTTGCACCAGTTGATTGATGGTGGTTCCATATGGTTGGCCTAGTAGGGGAAGATGGGCTTCCATAGGAATAACACGGTTTGGATTGGGTTCGAACAGAAGCTCATAATCAACTTAACTAAGTGGATTGGGTGAAATTTCAATTCGAAATTGTCAATTAATCTGTTTCGTGGTATTATGAAATTGTTTTTTATTAATGACCTAAAAATTGAGGGTTTCAGTTGGACCCGACACGAAACTTGACTTGACTTCCCTTGAAACCTATCCGAGTCGGGTCGATTCTATTTGGGTCGGGTCGATTTGGTTTCATGGTTAATATACCCTTCCTAGACTTCAACTTGACGATAGGGAAAATAGTATATAAATAAAGTACTATATATAGGTTTTTTGTTTTTATTTGTTGAAGCAATTGTTTTTTATTTTCCAAAGTAGTAATTTGTTTTAATAAAAATTATATCATCCTTGTAGGAGCTAATTTCATGAATGAATACTCTGCCCTTCTCAGAGCACCCGTCTCATTGAGATTCATGGAAAAAATTAATTATACATATTATGCCCTTGTTTGGGAAAAAATTAATTATACATATTATGCCCTTGTTTGGACGCCATTGTTAAGAGTAGAATTCATTTTCTTATCAAATCACGTGGTCCACCATTTCGCAAGGGAGCTAATTTTCTTATTTTGTTGTCTCTGTGAGTTTCATTTATACCCTCACTTTTTGCAAGTAATGTGAGCATTTTTATTTTTATTTTTATTTTTATTTTTTGAGAGGAGACATAAGAAGTAAAGTGAAATGAAAAGAAAAGAATAAATTGTACAGTAAAATGGAATTTTTTATCGAATGAAATGAATAAAGAAATAATTTTTTAAGGAGCAACGGTCTGATTTCTGACAAAAATTTTGAAACAAACAAACAAGCGCTATATCAAAATTGTGTTTATCTAACTTTTCCCGAGTCAAAAATTAAAAATTACAAATTTGAGGGCAAGTTTGAGATTCAAACGTTAGTGCTATTTATCGAACCTCGCTCTAGTTTATACAAGTCTGTATAAAATTTGACTAGGTTTGGATATCATTTTTTGCTGCTAAAATTATACCTCGACGCGAGGCCTGTCAATTCAAGATTTCAAACGTTGACATGAAATACGTTGCGTAAAATGAGTAAAATAAAAAATAAAAAAACTATTAGCAATTCGTCTGAAGTTTCGTGTTTGTAAACATTCAAAAACTATTTTTGAGTATCCTCAAAATCCAGAAACTAGCTTTTCTTTCCAACTCTGTTACAAAAGATCGAAATACCTTTTGATTAAGCCCCTGTTAGTCTACTAATTTTTCAAAACATTGCTTGCTACAGAAAGATTCTCCACCACACATTCACCTAAAAAAATATTCTACACACAAACCAATAAAG